>CM059791.1:58833046-58863046 GCA_030435695.1 Brachymystax lenok tsinlingensis
AACCAACCACAGCTCCAACTCCTTAGCAGCTGGGAGAAAACCTGAGTTTCTCTTCAGAAATAAGCATGAGTTAATCTGCCAAAATGAAGACAAAATGCTATGCAGACATACATGGTATCACTTGTTATACATAATTATTATACATAAATCATTGCCAAAAGCACAAGACATACTGTTGCATGTAGGTCTATATTATTTATGGATTGATCATATAGAAATATCAAAACATTATTTTTAACTACTGCAAAGCATTTACATGTGGCTCAGGTACCACTGACTCTGTGCATTATTCTATAGTATTATCAAGACACCTGCTGTTAACTCTTAACTACTTAGGACAGCTCACAAGGTGTCCTAAATATCTGCCGACTAGGTGGGACTAGAGACTTCATGCATAGCTTTCATTTATACCCATAAGTGTAAAATGTCCCCGTACAGAACTGTCCGCGTCCCCGTACAGAACTGTCCGCGTCCCCGTACAGAACTGTCCGAGAGTAATTTCTCTGAGAGTGAGGCAGATATATATTATTACTGTGTAAAACCTAGCAGTACTACTGATTTCTCTGAGAGTGAGGCAGATATATATTATTACTGTGTAAAACCTAGCAGTACTACTGATTTCTCTGAGATTGAGGCAGATATATATTATTACTGTGTAAAACCTAGCAGTACTACTGATTTCTCTGAGAGTGAGGCAGATATATATTATTACTGTGTAAAACCTAGCAGTACTACTGATTTCTCTGAGAGTGAGGCAGATATATATTATTACTGTGTAAAACCTAGCAGTACTACTGATTTCTCTGAGAGTGAGGCAGATATATATTATTACTGTGTAAAACCTAGCAGTACTACTGATTTCTCTGAGATTGAGGCAGATATATATTATTACTGTGTAAAACCTAGCAGTACTACTGATTTCTCTGAGAGTGAGGCAGATATATATTATTACTGTGTAAAACCTAGCAGTACTACTGATTTCTCTGAGAGTGAGGCAGATATATATTATTACTGTGTAAAACCTAGCAGTACTACTGATTTCTCTGAGAGTGAGGCAGATATATATTATTACTGTGTAAAACCTAGCAGTACTACTGATTTCTCTGAGAGTGAGGCAGATATATATTATTACTGTGTAAAACCTAGCAGTACTACTGATTTCTCTGAGAGTGAGGCAGATATATAGCATTTAGCAAAAAAACATGATTATTTGTCTCTCTGAAATGAAACCATCAAGTGATAGATTTTCAACAAATACATGTCTGTCATTGAACAACCCCATGCCATGATTAGATAGTGAAAAAACACACCATCTCTTTCATAATTTCTTTAAACAATAAAAGCTAATTTACCAACATTTCTGAAAAGTGAGCTCAGAGTAGATGAGAGATGTAATGTTTGTCTCTGTTGTGTTGAAGCCCAATCAAGCAGGAGAGACCAGCCTCCCCTGTTCCCAGCTGTGTGTCCATGAAGAGTGACTGGTCTATGGATCATCCTATATTCTTTAGAGAGGGAGACTTTTCTACTCAACAAAGGTAAGAAGAACTCATGGGTCATGGTCAGTGAGTTAAACAACACTGTCTCTAGTCATTTCTCCTCTCCCATTTTCCCATTTCTATTTGTTGTTTTCATAATCCATAGGCTAATCCTTCTGTCCATTTTTATAGTCCTAAAACAAAATTAAACAGACACAACATTCCCTCACTGTGTGTGTGTGTGTGTGTGTGTGTGTGTGTGTGTGTGTGTGTGTGTGTGTGTGTGTGTGTGTGTGTGTGTGTGTGTGTGTGCACTCCCTGGATGAGGAGATATAATCTCATGTTTTGTCCACAGAAACCAACAGGAGAGATCAGAGTCAGAGATTCTCAGTGGTCAGTCTTCCCAGAGTCATCAAACAGACCTGGACTCCATATTCAGTGTATGTGGTCCTGTTATGTACATTTGTTTTTGTTTACCTCATGTAAAGTTGATCTGTCAATCATTCATTAATGTGTTAATGAGAAAGCATTTCTTCTCTTGCTTAACTTATTTACTTGATTTATTTCAGTTGCTTGAAGAGAATATTATGACATTTGTGAAGAACGAGCTGAAGATGTTCAAGAGGATTCTTAGTCCAGAACTCCCAGAAGGCTTTGAGAGTCAGAAGCAGGATAAGGAAGTGGTGGATGCTGAAGATGAGAAGCAGGAGAGCAGTGCCAGAGAGGGGGCTCTGAAGATCACACTGCACGTCCTGAGGAAAATGAACCAGAAGGAGCTTGCTGACACACTAGAGAAATGTAAGATCTGTCTGCCTCATGTTGAATGCTGTTTTATAACATTTAAAAGCTGTAGCTAAAGTACAGCTAAAGTAGCTGTGTAACTCAATGATATTGTAGCAGCCTTAACACAACACCTAGTGACCTCATCAAGTAGCAGCAGGGATGTGTTGTGGTGATTAATTTAGAGAGAGAGAGCGAGAGAGAGAGAGAGAGAGAGAGAGACAACATTAATAATACCATCAATAATACCAATAATAATATGATCAGTCACACCAGTCTGTAATGCATTATGAAAACATTTACACATTTATACAGTCAGTTAAGAGAATAAATTATAGTAATTTAAAACTTTATAACATTCCTACAATACTGTCGGCATTAAATCAGACGTAATATTAATATCCTCTGTGTTATTTCTAGATTCAGATGAGCTTGCTGTGATTTGCCAACGTGAACTCAAATCTAATCTAAAGAAGAAGTTTCAATGTGTATTTGAGGGGATCGCTAAACAAGGAAACCCAACACTTCTCAATAAGATCTACACAGAGCTCTACATCACAGAGGGTGGAACAGGAAAGGTCAATAATGAACATGAGCTGAGACAGATTGAGACAACAACCAGGAAACAAGCAAGACCAGAGTCTCCAATCAAATGTAACAACATCTTCAAACCCTTAACTGGACAAGACAAACTTATCAGAACTGTGCTGACAAAGGGAGTCGCTGGCATTGGAATATCAGTCTCTGTGCAGAAGTTCATTCTGGACTGGGCTGAAGGAAAAGCAAATCAGGATGTCCAATTTGTATTTTCATTCCCTTTTCGGAGCTGAATTTGATGAAAGAGGACAAACACACTTTCCTTGAACTTCTTAATCACTTCTCAATGGAAACCAAACAATCAGGAATCTCCGTCTTCAACAAGTACAAAGTTCTGTTCATCTTTGATGGTCTGGACGAGTGCCGACTGCCCCTAGACTTCCAGAAGAACAAGATCTGTTGGGGCGTCACAGAGTCAACCTCCGTGGATGTTCTGCTGACAAATCTCATCAAGGGAAATCTGCTTCCCTCTGCTCTCCTCTGGATAACTACCCGACCTGCAGCAGCCAATAAGATCCCCTCAGGGTGTGTTGACCAGGTGACAGAGGTACGAGGGTTCAATGACCCACAGAAGGAGGAGTACTTCAGGAAGAGATTCAGTGATGAGGACCTGGCCAGCAGAATCATCTCACACATAAAGACATCAAGGAGCCTCCACATCATGTGCCACATTCCAGTCTTCTGTTGGATTTCTGCAACAGTCCTTGAAGACATGCTGAAACATAAGAGAGAAGAGATGCCCAAGACTCTGACTGAGATGTACACACACCTTGTGGTGTTTCAGACCAAACAGAAGAATGAAAAGTATGTTGGGAAAGAAGAGACAGGTCCACACTGGAATAAAGAGAGCATTCTGTCACTGGGAAAACTGGCTTTTCAACAGCTTATGAATGGCAATCTGATTTTCTATAAAGGAGACCTGAAAGAGGCTGGCATTGATGTCAGTGAAGCCTCAGTGTACTCAGGATTGTGCACACAGCTCTTTAGAGAGGATTGTGGGCTGTACCAGGACACGATGTACTGCTTTGTTCATCTGAGCATTCAGGAGTTTCTGGCTGCTGTATATGTGTTCCTCTCATTCATCAACAACAATGAGAATCTAATGGATGAACCTCAATCAATTTTCTGGTACTTTTTCTCACTCTTCAGAAACAAGCCGCAAGTTACTGAAGTTACTTTCTACAAGAGTGCTGTGGATAAAGCCTTACAAAGTGAGACAGGAAACTTGGACCTTTTCCTCCGCTTCCTTCTGGGCCTCTCACTGGAGTCCAATCAGAAGCACTTACGAGGTCTACTGACAAAGACAAGAAGCAGCTCACAGAGCCATGAAGAAACAGTCAAGTACATCAAGGAGAAGATCAGGGAGAATCCCTCTCCAGAGAGGAGCATCAATCTGTTCCACTGTCTGAATGAACTGAAGGACCGTTCTCTGATGGAGGAGATCCAAAGCTTCCTGAGCTCAGGAAGTCTGTCAGAAGCCAACCTGTCACCTACACAGTGGTCAGCTCTGGTCTTTGTGCTGCCTGACTTCAGAAAAAGGAGCTGGATGTGTTTGACCTGAAGAAATACTCCAGATCAGAGGAGAAGGTCTTCTAAGGCTGCTGCCAGTAGTCAAAGCCTCCAGAGCTACTCATTGAGTAAATAAAATGACATATAAGAACTAATCATCAGGAAGCAATATCCAGTTTAAGAGAAAAAATATGTATTATAATATGTATATAATATTATATTGAAAAACATATTGAATAAATGCATTGATTTTCACAATAGTATAACATTATGAGCATACAATTCTAGGAGACAGAAGATGAATCTATATGTTATTTGGGAAAATAAACCAAATGTATCTATACATTGTCATTCTACACTACTGGTGTTAATGAACAGTGTGTTTGAGAAGTCATGTGATGTGATCTCTTTGTCAGGCTGTCAGGCTGTGGAGTCACAGAGGAAGGCTGTGCTTCTCTGGTCTCAGCTCTGGAGTCAAACCCCTCACACCTGAGAGAGCTGGATCTGAGTAACAATGACCTGAAGGATTCAGAGGTGAAGCTGCTCTCTGCTGGACAGGGGAATCCCCACCAGCAAACTGGAGACTCTGGGAGGTCAGTATTCCTGTGGTTAATTCAAGCAGTGATAACTGGCTGCCAGATCCACATGTGTTTACCAGTTTACCATTTGGTGTTTGAACTGTGTGTGTGTGTCCAGTGTGTATCTGTGTGTATGCTCTGTGTGTGTGCGCTGGAAACACACACTGGACACACACAGGTTACACTGGACACACTACAAACACACTAGGAGCTTACACACACCCACTGGATACACACACAATGGATACACACTGGACACACACACTGGAGACACACACACACTGGACACACACACTGGATACCCACACACTGGATACACACAGGACACACACACTGGAGACACACACACACTGGAGACACACACAAATAAAAGGTGACATGCAGTCACCTCATGTAAAATATTTGATCTCAAATCCAAAATGCTATGAGTTTTTGGACCAAATACTAAACTTTTGACTACTTTAATACAGTATGGGTGAATTGCACAGAATACTTAGGACTTCTTCAAAAATCTGATTCATTTATGAATAGGATCAAGTCCCTCTCTCCATTTGGGGACTAGATACATAAAAGTGCTTTTATTTTTAAACAGTGAAACAGATCTTTTCAGAACTGTTCACCAGATACATATGTGTTTACCCAGCACACATTATCCACACTATATGTGTTTGGACAGTGAAGCTCACAGTTTTACATTTGGTGCTATGCTCCAGCATTTTGGATTTGAGATAGAATGTTTCATATTAGTGACATTTGAATGTCACCTTACTGCTGAGAGTATTTATATCTGTTTTACAGTTTGAAAATGAAAGCATTTTATGTATGTACAGTAAACACAAGGTTTCTTATGGCATTTTTCCTATTTTGTTGCCTTACAACATGGAATTAAAATAGATTGGGGAATTTGTATCATTTGATTTACACAACATGCCTACCACTTTGAATATGCAAAATATTTTTGAGGGTGAAACAAACAATGAAATAAGAAAAAAGAGATCTTGAGCGTGCATGTCTATTCACCCCGAATGTGCAATACTTAGTTGAGCCACCTTTTTGCAGCAGTGGCTTAAGTCTCTTGTAGAGGTATGTCTCTATAAACAGGCACATCTAGCCACTGGGATTTTTGCCCATTTTTGAGGCAAAACTGCTCCAGCTCCTTCCAAGTTGGATGGGTTCCGCTGGTGTGCAGCAATCTGTGTCATTCCACAGATTCTCAATTGGATTGAGGTCTGTGCTTTGACTTGACAATTACCCCCAGGCATTTATATTTTTCCCCTTAAACCACTCGAGTGTTGCTTTAGCAGCCTCAAATCTCTGGAAGACAGAAACAGGTTTCCCTCAATATTTTTCCCTGTATTTAGCGCCATCCATCATTCCTTCAATTCTGGCCAGTTTCCCAGTCACTGCCCGGTGAATAACAAACCCACAGCATGATGCTGCCACCACCATGCTTCACTGCTGGGATGGGGTTCTCAGGGTGATGAAAGGTGTTGAGTTTGCGCCAGACCTGGCGTTTTCCTTAGTGGCTAAAAAGCAACATTTTTGTCTCATCTGACCAGAGTACCTTCTTCCATATGTTTGAGGAGTCTCCTTTCCTTTAGGTGAACACCAGCATGTTTGCTTATTTTTTCTTTAAGCAATGTTTTTTCTGGACACTCTTCCGTAAAGCCCAGCTTTGTATAGAGTATGCGGCTTCAGAAAGTTCTATGGACAGATTCTCCAATCTCCGGCTGGAGCTTTGCAGCTCAGCCAGGGTTATCTTTGGTCTCTTTGTTGCCTTTCTGATTAATGCCCTCCTTGCCTGAGTATGCTTGAGTTTTGGTGGCGGGCCTCTCTTAGCAGGTTTGTTGTGTGGTGCCATGTTCTTTCACTTCATTAATAATGGATTTATTAGTGCTCAAGTGGGATGTTCAAAGTTTCAGATCTTTATTTAACCCAACCCTGATCTGGCCTTCTCCACAACTTTGTCTCTGACCTGTTTGGAGAGCTCCTTGGTTTTCATATTGACACCTGCTTTATATTTGCCAGTACTTGCCTTGGTGGTCTGCACCCCACTGTGAGTAGTGCCCCTTGCTTAGTGGTGCCCCTTGCTTGGTGAAGCCTCCACTTAGTGGTGCCCCCTTGCTTAGTGGTGTTGGGCCTCTGGGGGCCGTTCAAAACAGGATTTATATATACTGGAATAATGTGACACTTAGATTGCAGACAGGTTGGCTTGTAATTGCTGACTACAGAAGGTAATTGTTTTTACCAGATCTTATTGCAGGAGCTTCATAGCAAAGGGGGTGAATACATATGCACACACCACTTTTCAGTTTTTGATA
This sequence comes from Brachymystax lenok tsinlingensis, assembly GCA_030435695.1. Classification (NCBI taxonomy): domain Eukaryota; kingdom Metazoa; phylum Chordata; class Actinopteri; order Salmoniformes; family Salmonidae; genus Brachymystax; species Brachymystax lenok. The sequence continues at coordinate 58,840,307 of CM059791.1, forward strand.
GTATTTGTTATTTTGTTTTGAGATAAAAAAAACATTTCACTTCACCAATTTGGACTATTTTGTGTATGTCCCACTACATGAAATCCAAATTAAAATCAATTTAAATTACAGGTTGTAATGAAACAAAATAGGAAAAATGCCAAGGGGGGATGAATACTTTTGCAAGGCGCTGTAGTTCTCCCCCATTTGAGATAAGTCTTCATTATGGATGGTGAAATTCTTTATATTGTATTAAAGTTATAAGTTTAGTATTTGGTCCCATCTTCACATACCTGCAGTGATTTGTCAAGCTTGTGATTCTACCAACCATTGAATTCATTTGCAGTTTGTCTTGGTTATTATGCTTTTGGATGAAGTTTTTCCTAATAGAAACTGAATGGTGAATAATCTCCTGTCATTTTTGGAGTCACTTCAGTTGCCATTGTCAGTAAGAATAGAATATGTTTCTGGTTACTTCTACATTCATGTGGATTCTACCATGATTATGAATAATAATAAATGGATCATGTTGATGATGAATAGAAAGTTACAAGAGGCACAAAGATCAGATGCCCCTCTGTTATTGGTAATGGTGAGAGGTTGGCATGTTTTGTTGTAGCCTCTATTTGTTGGTAATGTTGAGAGAGTTAGCATGTTTTGTTGTAGCCTCTGTTGACAGAAGTAATGGTGAGAGGTTAGCATGTTTCATTGTAGCCTCTGTTATTGGTAATGAGTGAGAGGTTGGCATGTTTTCATTTTGTAGCCTCTGTTATTGGTAAAAGGTGAGAGGGGTTAGCATGTTTCATTGTAGCCCTCTGTTATTGGTAATGGTGAGAGGGTTAGTATGTTTTGTTGTAACCTCTGTTGTTGGTAATGGTGAGAGGTTAGCATGTTTGTTGTAGCCTCTTTTGTTAGTAAATAATTGAGGAGTTAGTATATTTTTGTTGTTGCCTCTGTTGTTGGTAATGGTGAGAGATTAGCATGTTTTGTTGTATCCTCTGTTGTTGGTAATGGTGAGAGGTTGTAGCATATGTTTCAGTTTGTGGCCTCTGTTATTGGTAATGGTGAGAGGTTAGCATGTTTTGTTGTAGCCTCTGTTGTTATTGGTAATGGTGAGAGGAGTTGGCATGTTTTGTTGTAGTCTCTGTTATTGGTAATGGTGAGAGGTTAGCTGTTTTGTTGTGCGCCTCTTTTGTTGCTAATGGTGAGAGGTTAGTATGTTTTGTTGTAACCTCTGTTATTGGTAATGGTGAGAGGATTAGCATGTTTTGTTGTATCCTCTGTTATTGGCTAATGGTGAGAGGATAGCATGTTTTTAATTGTATCCTCTGTTATTGGTAATGGTGAGAGGGATTAGCATGTTTTATTTGTAGCCTCTGTTATTGGTAAAGGTGAGAGGTTGGCATGTTTTTGTTGTAGCCTCTGTTATTGGTAATGGTGAGAGGTTAGTATGTTTTGTTGTAACCTCTGTTATTGGTAATGGTGAGAGAGGTTGGCATGTTTTGTTGTAGCCTCTTTTATTAGTGTGCATTGAGAGGTTGGTATATTTTGTTATTGCCTCTGTTATTGGTAATGGTGAGAGGTTGGCATGTTTTGTTGTATCCTCTGTTATTGGTAATGGTGAGAGGTTAGCATGTTTTGTTGTAGCCTCTGTTGTTGGTAATGGTGGGAGGTTAGCATGTTTTTGTTGTAGCCTCTGTTATTGGTAGTGGGGAGTTCTTAGCTTTTTATTTGTAGCCTCTTTTTTATTGCTAATGGTGAGAGGAGTAGTATGTTTTGTTGTAACCTCTGTTGTTGGTAATGGTGAGAGAGTAAGCATGTTTTATTGTATCCTCTGTTATTGGTAATGGTGAGAGGTTAGCATGTTTTGTTGTATCCTCTGTTATTGGTAATGGTGAGAGGTTGGCATATTTTGTTGTAGCCTCTTTTATTGCTAATGGTGAGAGGTTGAAATATATTTTGTTGTAACCTCTGTTATTGGTAATGGTGAGAGGTTAGTATGTTTCAATTGTAGCCTCTGTTATTGGTAATGGTGAGAGGTTAGCATGTTTTGTTATATCCTCTATTCTTTATATGGTGAGAGGTTGGCATGTTTTTGTTGTAGCCTCTGTTATTGGTAATGGTGAGAGGTTAGTATGTTTTGTTGTGGCCTCTGTTATTGGCTGTGGCGTGAGAGGTTAGCATGTTTTTGTTGTAGCCTCTGTTATTGGTAATGCTGAGAGGTTGGCATGTTTTGTTGTAGCCTCTGTTGTTGGTAATGGTGAGAGGTGGCATGTTTTGTTGTAGCCTCTGTGTGTGGTAATGGTGAGGTTAGCATGTTTTGTTGTAGCCTCTGTTATTGGTAATGGTGAGAGGTTAGCATGTTTTGTTGTAGCCTCTGTTGTTGGTAATTGTGAGAGGATACAGCATGTTGTGTTGTAGTCTCTGTTGTTGGTAATGCTGAGAGGTTAGCATGTTTTTGTTGTAGCCTCTGTTGTTAGTAATGGTGAGAGGTTAGCATGTTTTATTTGTAGCCTCTGTTGTGTGGTAATGGTAAGAGGTTAGCATGTTTTTGTTGTAGCCTCTATTTATTGGTAATGGTGAGAGGGATTAGTGTGTTTTATTCTAGCCTCTTATTGGCTATTAGTGAGAAAGTTAGCATGTTTTATTGTATCCTCTGTTATTGGTAATGGTGAGAGGTTAGCGTGTTTTATTCTAACCTCTTATTGGTAATGGTGAGAGGAGTTATAGCATGTTTTGTTGCCAGCCTCTGTTATTGGTAATGAGTGAGAGGTTAGTGTGTTTTGTTCTAGCCTCTTATTGGTAATGGTAGAAAATTTAGCATGTTTTGTTGTAGCCTCTGTTATTGTTAATGTTTGAGAGGATTAGCATGTTTTTGTTGTATCCTCTGTTATTGGTAATGGTGAGAGGTTAGTATGTTTTGTTGTATCCTCTGTTATTGGTAATGAGTGAGAGGTTAGCATGTTTTGGTTTAGCCTCTGTTGTTAGTAATGGTGAGAGGTTTAGCATGTTTTGTTGTATCCTCTGTTATTGGGTAATGGTGAGAGAGTTATAGCATGTTTTGTTGTAGCCTCTGTTATTGGTCATGGTGAGAAGGTTAGCATGTTTATTTGTAGCCTCTGTTATTGGTAATGGTGAGAGGTTAGCATGTTGTGTTGTAGTCTGGGTGTGGTAATGGTGAGAGAGTTAGCATATTTTGTTCTAGCCTCTGTTATTGGTAATGGTGAGAGGTTAGCATGTTTTGTTGTGGCCTCTAAATTTTCTCACTCATTGTGTGCATGATTGATTCATGGTTTGTATTAATTCTGGCATCATCACGATTAATTTAGTTAATTTAGAAACATGTTATCTATTTACTTAAACAAGATATTACTCGAGTCATCATTCACTATTCATTTACTATTAGGCAAAACATAACCCAAAACACAGCCAAAACAAATTGCAAATACAACTAATGAGGTTAGGACCAAATACTAACCTTTTTGGTGACTACTTTAATACACTATAAGTGAATTGGTCAGAATACTAATGGCTTCTATAGAGGAATAGATACATAAAGTGCTTTTATTTCTAAAAATTAGAAACGAAAATGTATGAAAATACCCTCAAATAAAAGGTGACATTATATACTGTCACCTCATATGAAGCTTATTTGATCTGGAAGTCCAAAATGTTGGAGTATAGAGAGACACATTTAAAATGTTAGCTAATGTATCTGAATATGTTTAAAAATATATACTACTATTCTTTTCCACCCACCAAGGAATAGCAGTGTGATTTTAATATGATTTGACTCTTTGCAGGCTGTCAGGCTGTCTAGTCACAGAGGAAGGCTGTGCTTCTCTAAGTCTGGCTCTGGAGTCAAACCCCTCACACCTGAGAGAGGCTGGACCTGAGTAACAATGACCTGGAAGGATTCAGGAGTAGAAGCTGCTCTCTGCTGGACTGGGAATCCCCACTGTAAACTGGAGACTCTGAGGTCCAGTATTCCTGTATGGTTGGTCCCAACAAGTGATAACTGTTCACCAGATCCACATGTGTTACCAGGCACACATAGTCCACACCATATGTGTTTGGACAGTGAAGCTTACAGTTTTAAATGTGGTGCTATGCTCAACAGCATTTTGGATTTTTCGTCATTAGCTGACAGTACAAGAATGTCACCTTTTTAATTTAAAGGTATTTATACATATATATTTTACCTTTTAGAAATGAAAGCACATTATGTATCTAGTTCTCCCATTGAAAAGTCGTAATTATTTGGACAAATTCACCTATATTGTATTAAAGTAGTCATATGTATAGTTCTTACTGAGCAGATAGCCCACCAGAGTGAGAGTGACTATGGTATTCACCATTCCAGTTTCTATTAGGGAAAAACATCATCCAAAAACACAACCAAGACAAACTGCAAATAGTTCAACAAGTTTGGGAACAAATACAAAATGTTTGACTAACTTTAATACAATTGGTCAAGAATACTTTGACTTCTTCAAATGGGGGAGACTGGATACACAAGAGTGCTTTCATTTACAATATTAGCTTCTACTGTCAAAATAGATATTGTTTGGACTGTTAATGTTAGAAGTTCATGTTTTAAGTCTCCCTATATTTCTGTTATTCACGGTGTAATATCTCTACTGTTATTAGTATCGCCTGGGAGTCTCACTGTTGATTGACCTGGCCTGAGTGCCATGGTAACCATGTATTGTGGAAATCACCCGGTTTAGTAAGCGTTGTTCAAGCTGGAACATTGTTGCGTTGTTTCATTTTTGAGTGAACACTTTGTTTACTCAATACAATCTAAATCTGATACCTCACTGTGTCTGTCTTTTGACTGATACTGCTTTTTAAACTGGTCTGGATTTAGTCTACTCAATTATTTGTTACAATAAACAAAGTAATACTTAATTACTCAATAATTTGTCATTTCTAATAATGAGACATTCATTTATTAATAGATATGTCAGGTTTCCAATATATATATATATTTATTTTGTATTGTTTCATTACCTTTGTTTAACTAGAGCAAGTCAGTTAAGAACAAATTACTTAATTTTCAATGATAGGCTAGCAACAGTGGGTTAACTGCCTTGTTCAGAGGGTAGAACTGATACAGATTTGTACCTTGTCAGCTCAGAGGATTTAGAATTTGCAACGCCTCTCGAAGTTACAGAGTCCAACGCTCCTAACCCTTCTAGAGCTACCCTAAATATGTTGAAAAAATATACCTCAACTCTATTCTCACCAGCAAAAGAATAGCAGTGTGATTTTTAATATGATTTGACTCTTTGCAGGCTGTCAGGCTGTGGAAGTCACAGAGGAAGAGCTGTAGCTTCTCTGGTCTCCCAGCTCTGGAGTCAAAACCCCTCACTACCTGAGAGAGCTGGATCTGAGGGTAACAATGACCTGAAGGATTCAGGAGTGAAGCTGCTCTCTGCTGGACTGGGGAATCCCCACGCCCATGTAAACTGGAGACTCTGAGAGGTCCAGTGTTATTCCTGTGGTTGTGGTCAGCAAGTGATAACTGTTCACCCAGATCCACATGTGTTTACCAGACACACATAGTCCACACCATATGTGTTTGGACAGAGGAGCTTACAGTTTTACATGTGGTGCTATGCTCCAACATTTTGGATTTGAGATAGAATGTTTCATATTAGGTGACAGTCCAGAATGTCACCTTTTATTTGAGGAGTTAATGATAGAGAGAGTTAGCATGTTTTGTTGTGTCCTCTGTTTTATTGTTAGTAATGGTGAGGAGGTTAGCATGTTTTTGTTTGTAGCCCTCTGTTATGTGGTAATGGTAGAGAGGGATTAGCATGTTTTTATTTTGTAGCCCCTCTGTTATTGGTAATGGTGAGAGGTTAGCATGTTTTACATTTGCTTATCCTCTGTTATTAGTAATGGTAGAGAGAGGTTAGCATGTTTTTGTTGTTGTAGCCTCTGTTACTCTCTCTCATTATTATTCATGATTCATTCATGATCTTTCTCAATCATAGCAGTCACAGGCTTGATGTAAACAGATCTCATTAGTGTTTCAAGGAATATAGGACCAAATACTAAACTTTTGACTTCTTTAATACACTGTAAGTAAGATTGGTCAAGAATACTTATGACTTATTCAAAATAGAGGGACTAGATACATAAGTGCTTTCATTTCTAAATGGTGAAACAGATGTGTATTAAATACCCTCCAAATAAAAGGTGACATTATATACTGTCACCTCATATGAAAACATTTGATCTCAAATCCTATCTGTTTGGAGTATATGAGGAACACACATTTTAAAATGTTAGCTTCACTGTCTCAAAATAGATATGAATTGTGGACTGTATACTCAATACAATCTAAATCTGATACCTCACTGTACTTGTCTTTTTGACTGATACTGCTTTTTAAACTAGTCTGGTCAAAGTCTACTCAAATATTTGTAATATAAATGTACAAAACAATAATTTGATAATTTGTCTGTTTCTAATAATGAAACATTAATTTATGAATAGATATATAGCAGTTTTCAGGACACTGATATATCTGAATATGTTGAGAAATATATACTGCCACCTATTTTCACCACCAAAAAGAACTAGGCAGTGTGATTTTAATATGATTTGACTCTTTGGCAGGCTGTCCAGGCTGTCTAGTCACAGAGGAAGGCTGTGCTTCTCTGGTCTCAGCTCTGAGAGTCAAACCCCCTCACACCTGAGAGAGCTGGACCTGAGCTACAATCACCCAGGAGACTCAGGAAGTCAGACTGCTCTCTGCTGGACTGGAGGATCCACACTGCAGACTGGAGAAACTCCAAGTATGTAGAGGGTTTTATGTCAATGTTCATATCAGACATGTTGGACTTATCAGGCTAGATTAAAGACAAACACTTATTCTGACCACCACTGGACAAAGGGTTATATGCTGACTGTTTGTGTGTCCTGTGTGTGTGTGTGTGTGTGTGTGTGTGTGTGTGTGTGTGTGTCCGAGTGTGTGTGACTGTCTGTGTCCAGTGTGTGTGTGTCTGTGTCCAGTGGTGGTGTGTCTGTGTCCAGTGTGTGCTGTGTCCGAGTGTGTGTGTGTCTGTGTCCAGTGTGTGTGCATGTCTGTGTCCAGTGTGTGTGTGTGCATGTGTCCGTGTGTGTCTGTGTGTGTGTGTCCAGTGTCCGGTGTGTCTGTGTCCAGTGTGTCTCCGTGTGTCTCTGTGTCCCAGTGTGTGTCTGTTGTGTCTGTGCCTTCAGCCAGTGTGTGTCCGTGTGTCTGTGTCCAGTGTGTTTGTGTCTGTTTCCAGTGTGTGTCCGTGTGTGTGTGTGTGTGTCTGTGTCCAGTGTGTGTCCGTGTGTGTTGTGTCTGTGTCCAGTGTGTGTCCGTGTGTGTGTGTCCGATGTGCTTGTCCGTGTGTGTGCATGTCCAGTGTGTGTGTGTCCAGTGTGTGGCCCAGCTAGTGTCCAGTGTGTGTGTGTGTCCAGTGTGTGTGTGTGTGTCCGTCCAGTGTGTGTGTGTGTCAGTCCAGTGTGTGTGTGTCAGTCCAGTGTGTGTTTGTCTTGTGTGTGTGTGTCTGTGTGTGTGTATCTCAGTCTGTGTTTGAGAGGACACACACACACACACCACACTGGACACACACACTGGACTACACACACCTAAACACCTGGACACACACCTGGATTACACTGTGTGTTCTGTCCTGTGTGTGTGTGTTATTGTGTGTGTCACTGTGTGTGTGTGTTGTGTGTGTGTGTGTCCCTTGTGTGTGTGTGTGTGTGTGTCCATTGTGTGTGTGTGTGTGTGTGTGCCATGCTGTGTGTCCAGTGTGTGACTGCTGTGTGTCCAGTGTGTGTGTGTGTAATTGTCAGTGTGTGTGTGTGTGTCCAGTGTGTGTGTTTGTGTGTGTGTGTGTCCAGTGTGTGTGTTTGTGTGTGTGGTATTCCAGTGTGTTATTATTATTATTAATTGTGTGTCCCTTATTGTGTCCTGTGTTGTCCTGTGTGTCCTGTGTGTATCCTGTTGTGTCCTGTAGTCATATTGTGGTCCAGTGTGTCCTGTGTGTCCTGTGTGTCCTGTGTGTCCTGTTATTGTCCTGTGTGTGTGTCCAGTGTGTGTGTGTTTGTGTGTGTGTGTCCAGTGTGTGTGTGTGTGTGTGTGTGTGTGTAGTGTGAAAGGGAGAGTTCAGGTGCTATCCCCTCAATGACTGTCTGTTCTTCTGCTTACAGCTTTACAGTGTGGGAACATGAGTGGAGAGAACACACAATGGAAACCCTGGGCTTAGAAAATGTGAGTGTTGAGGCTGCTGTGAAGAATATGACTAAGAATAAGTCTTAATTCAAGGATTAGAGTCAAAGTCAGGAAATCCACCATCATTACTTACTTGGTCATATTAAATATCAGCTGCCTTAGTTCTACAGAAGCACAAATCAAGGGACACAACGTTCTAAAGGGAGAGTTGATATGACAATGTGTGTGTCTGTGTGTGTCTGTGTTTAGCGTGTCCAGTGTGTGTGTGTGTCCAGTGTGTGTGTGTGTGTGTGTGTGTGTGTGTGTGTGTGTGTTGTGTGTGTAATTAATGGGAATAAGTGTGTTTTATTACCATACTAGTATAACATATGATCATTCAACAGTCTCCAGTTACCTTAACTTCTCACTTTTGATACCTAGAAACATCTACATTAAATGAGATTAAATGAAAGAAGTGAGTTAACATTCTAATGTGAATGATGATGATTTCTAATATTGTGTCTGGTTTCATCCATCAGATGTCTGTGATCTCACACTGGACCCAAACACAGTAAACAGAGCTCCTCTCTCTGTCTGAGGAGAACAGAAAGGTGACACGTAGGAGAGAGGAGCACTGGCCGTATCCTGATCACCCAGAGGGTTGAGGACTGTAGAGCAGGTGCTTGTGTAGAGAGAGAGAGAGAGAGGTCTGACTGGCGCTGTTGCACTGGGAGGTAGAGTGGAGTGGGAGGGGCTGATATAGGAGTGACATATAAAGGAATCAACAGGAGAGGAGAGGGTGACGACTGTTGGCTTGGATGGAATAACAAGTCCTGGAGTCTGGACCCTGCGATGACAATAGCAGTTACTCTGCCTGTCTGACAATAATAACTCCACTACCATAGACGTCCCCTCCTCCGGCTCCCACCCAGAGTAGGAGTGTATCTGGACGCTGGCCAGCCCCGGCCTCTGTCCTTCTATAGAGCCTCCTCTGACACACTGAGCCCACCTAGTCACATTCACTTCCACATTCACTGAGCCCCCTCTGTCCAGGAGTTTTAGGAGTTTGAGATTGACTCCCTCAGTGTCCCTGTAAATAATAACCTGACACACACACTGGACACACACACACACACTGGACACACACACACACACACACTGGACACACACATACACACACACTGGACACACACACACACACACACTGGACTGCCACACATTACACACACACTGGACACACACACACACACACACACTGGACTCACACACACACACACTGGACACACACACACTGGACACACACACACTGGACTCACACACACACACACTGGACTCACACACACACATACTGGACACACACACACACACTGAGTGGACACACACACACACACACTGGACACACACACACACAGTGGACACACACACACACACATACTGGACACACACTACCACACACATACTGGGACACACACACACAAACACACACTGGACCAGACACAAACACACACACTCACACCTAACACACACTGGACATACACACACTGGACACACACACACACACTGGACACTGGACACACACACACACACACTGGACTCACACACACACACTGGACACACACACACTGGACTCACACACACACACACTGGACACACACACACACACAGTGGACTCACACACACACACCTTACACACACTGGACAAACACACACACACACAAACTACACACTGGACAAACACACACACTCACACTGGACACACACACACACACCTAACACACACTGGACTGTACACACACACACACATACTGGACACACACACATACACACCTGGACACATGGGTTTGGACTTACAAACATACACACACCCTGGACTCCACCTTGGACACACACTGGACTTTACACACATACTGGACTCACACACACACTGGATACACACACTGGACACACACCACTGGATACACACACAGTTTACACACACTGGACACACACACTGGACACACACACACACAAAGTCGACACACACACACACATACTGGACACACACACTGGATACACCACCACGGACACACACACACACAGTGGACACACACACACACACACACACAGTGGACACACACACACACAGTGGACACACACACACACACAGTGGACACACGCACACACACACACTGGACACACGGACACACACTCTGGACCAGACACACACTGGCCACAAACACACACACTAAGCACCAAACACACACTCTGGACACACACAGACCACACACTGACACAAACACACACATACTGGACACACACACACACACACACACACTGGACACACACACACACACACGTACACACACTGGACACACACGGACACACACACACACCCAGAACAACATCCAGTCTTTCCACCCAGACTCCCATGAAGTTATATTGTGGCACGTTATGAGTTGGCGTTAAAGTAACATGGTCTCAGAACATACTGCACTTGTTTTTATACTGTTTTAGATGGATCCTCTGTTTAAACATTTTAAAGCTCTTACAATAACACCGTTAAAATACCAATGTGATCATTTTGTTGTAATGTCTTTTTATGTCTGAATAACAAATTGTACAATTATATATCTGGACATACGACTCCATAGTTGTACAAGGATACAAGGATATATTGGACTTTTCATAATAAAACATACTGAAACAAGAAAAAACATATTAATTGTGAAATCTCGGTTTATTGATTTTACATTTTTCACTCTCTGTCAGGTTAGGCGTCAACCTGCGACTAGTTACCATAGAAACAAATATATGAAAATAAGAAATACAAATTAATTAAAGCTATGTGAGAATTGAATTAAACAACAATGTAATGTTTGAGTGCTAATATGATGCTACAATAATCAGTTATGTTTCTATATGATAACAATAGCCTAATATATTCAATATGCCATAAACTATTGTTTTAACTCAGTTTCACATTAATTCATTCTAATTTACTTAATCATTTATGACACTATATTACACCCTCTCAATCTCTCTCTATGTTCTCTATCTCTCTCTGCTTCTTTATCTCTCTCTCTGTCCCCAATCTATGCTCTCTCTGCTGCTCTCTCTGCACTCTCTCTGCTCTCTCTCTCTGCTCTCTCTTGATAATCTCTCTGCTCTAGCTCTCTCTGCTCTCTCTGCTCTCTCTCTGCTCTATGTAATCTCTGTCTGATATACTGTCTCTCTCTCTCTCTGCTCTGCTCTCTCTGCCTCCTCTGTAGACATCTCTCTCTGCTCTCTCTCTCTCTGTAATCTCTCTGCTCCCTACTGCTCTCTGCTCTCTCTCTCTCTGCTCTCTCTCTCTGCTCTCTCTCTCTGCTCTCTCTGTCTCTCTCTGCTCTCCTCTCTCTCTCCATTCTCTCTCTACTCTCTCTGCTCTCTCTCTCTGCACTCTCTCTCTGCTCTCTCTGCTCTCTCTCTCTCTCTGCTCTCTCTCTGCTCTCTCTCTGCTCTCTCTCTCTCTCTTGTCTCTCTCTATATAAATATATAAATTATATGTCTGCTCTATATATATATATATATATGTATATATGTAATATATATCTTAATATATATCTCTCTCTCTGCTTTATATATACTCTGCTATATAAACATGTAGACATATATGTAATATATATATGTGATATCTCTGATATATGTGCTCTATATCCGCTATATATGTACTTAATAATATATAGTATATATAGTATGTATATATATGTGATATACTCTTAAAACATATATGTGGAGTTTTAATATATGTAATATATATATATATGATATATGTATATATGTAATATATATATACTTATATGTATATGGCCTTAATATATGTAGTAATATATGTATTAATATATACTTAATATATATAAGACCTAATAATATATATATAACAATATGTGTATATATAATAAACAGCCAATAGTGTCAAGGCCAATATACATGTATATATACATGTAAGTATGTAATATATGATATAATATCATATATATATACACTAATGTATACTGTAATATATGTATATATAATGACCAGCAGGGTTATATGTGTGTGTGTAATACTCAGCGTATGTAATATATAGTGTGTGATACATGTGGTATATATTCTATATATATATATGGCGTGCAGTGTGACTTATATAATAGCGTGTACTTGGCAGTATATATATATAGAATGTATATAACAATATGTATATATATACATAGTACTGATATACATATATATATATATACAAGTCTCAAATAATATATATAATAACATATATATAATATATAATATAATGATATATATATATATATACATATAGTGTATCTCTCATGCTATAAACATGAAATATATATATGCTGACTATATTTGTCTGATATATAACAAATATAATATGTTTATGTCTCTTATACTCCTAGTCTCCTCTTCTCTCTCTCTCTGCTGTCTGCTCTCCTATCTCTGCTCTCTCTCTCTATATCTCTCTCTCTCTGTATATCTCTCACTCTCTCTGTCTCTCTCTTGTCTCTCTCTCTCTTTTCTATATATATAATATACTCCTCTCTCTCTAATCTCTGTAACATATATGCCTCTATCTATAATACATCTCTATATATCTCTATATATCTCTCCTCTCTCTCTGCTCTAACTATCTCTATAATATCTCTCTCCTCTCTCTCTTTGTCTATATAGTATATATATATATCTAATAATAACTTATATATATAAATATATCCCTATATACATCTCTTGTATTTATAATATTAATATAGTCTGTATATAATATTATCTCTTGTCTCTCTCTCCTCTCTCTCTCTTCTCTCTCTGCTCTCTCTCTGCTCTCTGTATACTCTCTCTGCTCTCTCTCTCTCAGCTCTCTTACAACTCTATATGTATGTAGTATATATATGTACATATATCAGTATATATATATAACACATCTCCTTAAATATATATCTACTCTGCTCTCTCTCTACTTAATCTGCTCTCTCTCTGCTCTATATATGTATATATCTCAGCTCTCTCTCTCTGCTCTCTATCTCTATCTCTCTTTCTCTCTCTCTCTCTCTGCTGCTCTCTCTCTCTCTCTCTCTGTATCTCTATCTCTCTCTCTCTCTCTGCTCTCTAATCTCTCTTCTCTCTCTCTCTTTCTCTTCTCTCTTCTCTTCTCTGCTCTCTCTCTCTGTCTCTCTCTAACTATGCTCTCTCTTTCTCTCATATATTTATATGTATCTCTCTCTCTCTGCTCTCTCTCTCTCTCTCTCTCTCTGCTCTCTGCTCTCTCTATACTCTCTCTCTCTCTCTCTCTCTGCTCTCTTCTCTCTGCTCTCTCTCTCTGTGCTCTCTCTCTCTCTGCTCTCTCTCTCTGCTCTCTCTCTCTCTCTCTCTCTCTCTCTCTCTCTCTCTCTCTCTCTCTCTCTCTCTCTCTCTCTCTGCTCTCTCTGCTCTTTCTGCTTTCTGCTTCTCTATCTTTATCTCCCCCCCCCAATCTCTCTCTCTGCGCTCTCTGCTCTCTCTCTCTCTCGCTCTCTCTCTCTCTCTCTGCTCTCTGCTCTCTCTCTCTGCTCTCTCTCTCTGCTCTCTTTCTCTGCTCTCTTTCTCTGCTCTCTCTCTGCACTCTGTTCTCTCTCTGCCTTCTCTATGCTCTCTCTCTCTAGGCTCTCTGCTTTCTCTCTGCTCTCTGCTTTCTCTCTGCTATCTCTCTCTCTTTCTCTCTAGGCTCTCTGCTCTCTCTCTGCTCGCTCTCTGCTCTCTCTCTGCTCACTTCTCTCTCTGCTATCTCTCTCTCTGCTCTCTGCTTCTCTATCTTTCTCAATGTATTGTGATGATAGTTGGCCAAGCCTATGTTAACACAATGTATTGTGATGATAGTTGGCCAAGCCTATGTTAACACAATGTATTGTGATGATAGTTGGCCACGCCTATGTTAACACAATGTATTGTGATGATAGTTGGCCAAGCCTATGTTAACACAATGTGTTGTGATGATAGTTAGCCAAGCCTCATGTTAACACAATGTATTGTGATGATAGTTGGCCAAGCCTATGTTAACACAATGTGTTGTGATGATAGTTGGCCAAGCCTATGTTAACACAATGTATTGTGGTGATAGTTGGCCAAGCCTATGTTAGCACAATGTATTGTGGTGATAGTTGGCCAAGCCTATGTTAACACAATGTATTGTGGTGATAGTTGGACAAGCCTATGTTAACACAATGTGTTGTGATGATAGTTGGCCAAGCTCATGTTAACACAATGTATTGTGGTGATAGTTGGACAAGCCTATGTTAACACAATGTGTTGTGATGATAGTTGACCAGCCTATGTTAACACAATGTATTGTGATGATAGTTAGCCAAGCCTATGTTAACACAATGTATTGTGGTGATAGTTGGCCAAGCCTATGTTAACACAATGTATTGTGATGATAGTTGGCCAAGCCTATGTTAACACAATGTGTTGGGATGATAGTTGGCCAAGCCTATGTTAACACAATGTGTTGTGGTGATAGTTGGCCAAGCCTATGTTAACACAATGTGTTGTGATGATAGTTGGCCAAGCCTATGTTAACACAATGTGTTGTGATTCTAGTTCCCTATTAGGCAGTATGTCTGTAAGGCTGCAGGAACGGGTGTGGTTGGAGGCGTGGCCAGCCAATGACGTTGACTACATCAATTCAAATGGTGGAAGCCATTAATGGCCCTGCTCATGCTGATGTGGCCTTTTGGCCACTAGAGGCCTCTATCATTCTCTATGGGATTACTGTTTTCCATTGGATTCTTCCTATGTTCTTGGATTTGAACTTCCTTTTGAAGACTCAACGAGGAAGGTTCAGGTAGGACTAAAGGTTTCCATTCTCATGGTGCATTTTCTATTAGAGTGATTCCTCACCAAACGAGGGGATTAAATACTTTTGGTATTTTCATGGAATTGATCCATGGAATGCTTGTTCGGAGGAAGGATTGTTGACAGATATTTGACATTTTGTATCTTAAAGCATGTGTCACAAGTGTGACAGTGAGCCTCCATTGCTTATCATGCATACGTCTGCCTTGCTAATTGACAAATTGATCTTGTAATTTCATTGGCTGACTGTCTCTGTGTTGTTTGCGGTGTGTCTGCCTGGGGAAGGTGCGGGAGGCTGAACAGGTTACTTTATATTTTTACTCACTACTTGTCCTAAACTTTATTCTCCCAACATGTTTGTTAGCTTAGCTTTGGAGCTACTCGACTGGTTCATCTTTGTTCTCTTGGCATACAGTAGCACCATTGTGCAAAATGTCCTTCAAATTAAGAGTCCCCATACTCTTTGACTCTTGGGATTGGACATTGGCTGGTGTAATAGTCTATAATATCAGACAGTCAAACACTCATTTGTTTCAGGTTATAGTGTGTCTGATGCAGCTTTTATACATCATGTCCCTTCACAGTAATAGGTAGCCTAATCCTTCACTTGATGAAATATTCCTATTATCACAAACAATGAGGAATACCAATTAACATTTTAGACAGATAGAGCCTATAGCAACCTGATTCAACTAGTATAGTAACTAGATGACTAGTTGAATCACTAGATGTGCTGTCTTGTTAAAGGACAGATAGACCTATACAACCTGATTCAACTAGTATAGTAACTAGATGACTAGTTGACTAGTTGAATCACTAGATGTGCTGTCTTGTTAAAGGACAGATAGACCCTATACAACCTGATTCAACTAGTATAGTAACTAGTTGACTAGTTGAATCACTAGATGTGCTGTCTTGTTAAAGGACAGATAGACCCTATACAACCTGATTCAACTAGTATAGTAACTAGTTGACTAGTTGAATCACTAGATGTGCTGTCTTGTTAAAGGACAGATAGACTTATACAAACCTGATTCAACTAGTATAGTGGTTGATGATTCGGTGACTAGTTAAATCAGGTCTGTTGTCTGAAGTTGAAGGGAGAGGAAGAGGAGGAAGGAGAAGAAGTAAACAGATGTGGATGTAGAGGAAGAGGAGGAAGGAGAAGAAAGTGGATGCTCAGTAGGTGGCAGTGTTGCTCTTTAAACAGAGCAGAGGAGGGGTAGTGGAGGGAGGAGAGGAGGAGAGAAAGAAGATGGGAGGAGAGAGAAGAAGAAGATGGGAGGAGAGGAGGAGATGGGAGGAGAGAAGAACATGGGAGGAGAGAAGAGGAGAGGAGGAGAGAGAGAAGAGAAGAGAGTGAAGGAATATGTGAATGTGCCAATGGATATGGAGGGAAAGATGAAACATTAAACAAGGTCTGAAAATAAGAGCTATTAATATATACTGTAACCCACCAATGAGAGAGGAAACATTCTGTTTCTACCTCCCCTTCTTCCTGAAGTGTGCAGTCGTTCACTCCCTCTCACAATGTAGAATCATTGGATTGGCGTGAGTCTGGTGCTTGACAAAGTTTACACAATATTTCTTTAAAGTCCATGAGGGGTAGTGAACAAGTGTACACTTCAGGAGAGGTGTGAGAAAAGGGGAGAAAGAGAATTGGATTTGTGACATGAAGGTCTCTTCCTGTTACACCCTTTCTACCATCTCAGCTCTACAACAAAGCTTTCTTAGTGTCCTTAACCTTGTTCTGAACACCTCCAAAACAAAGGTCATGTGGTCTGGTAAGAAGAATGCCCCTCTTCCCACAGGTGGGATTACTACCTCTGAGGGTTTCAGAGCTTGAGGTAGTCACCTCATACAAGTACTTCGGGGTATGGCTAGACGGTACACTGTCCTTCTCTCAGCACGTATCAAAGCTGCAGGCTAAGGTTAAATCTAGACTTGGTTTCCTCTATCGTAATCGCTCCTCTTTCACCGCCGCTGCCAAACTAACCCTGGTTCAGATGACCATCCTACCCGTGACCCTCCTACCCGTGACCCTCCTACCTGTGACCCTCCTACCCGTGACCCTCCTACCCGTGACCCTCCTACCCGTGACCATCCTACCCATGCTAGATTACGGAGATGCTAGATTACGGAGATGCTAGATTACCTCAAAGTTATCCCAGTGGTGGAGAGAGAGGGAGGTGGATGGGGGTAACCTCATGACTGGACCAGAAGGTTGATCCCAGTGGTGGAGAGAGAGGGAGGTGGATGGGGGTAACCCCATGACTCTGGACCAGAAGGTTGATCCCAGTGGTGGAGACGGGGGGTGGTGGATGGGGGTAACCCCATGACTCTGGACCAGAAGGTTGATCCCAGTGGTGGAGAGAGAGGGAGGTGGATGGGGGTAACCCCATGACTCTGGACCAGAAGGTTGATCCCAGTGGTGGAGAGAGAGGGAGGTGGATGGGGGTAACCTCATGACTCTGGACCAGAAGGTTGATCCCAGTGGTGGAGAAGAGCGTGGGGCCTAGGATTGAGCCTTGGGGTAGCAGAGGCAAAGCCTGAAAACCGGATGCACCATCGAGAGCATCCTGACTGGCTGCGTCACTGCCTGGTATGACAACTGCTCGGCCTCAGATCGCAAGGCACTACAGAGGGTAGCGCGTCTGGCCCAAGTCCATCACTGGGGCCAAGATTCCTGCCATCCAGGACCATTATACCAGAAGCGGTGTCAAAGGAAGGCCTATGCCCCCTCTCTTTACACTGCTACTCTGTTATCATCTATACATAGTCACTTTAATACCTCTACCTACGTGTACATACTACCTCAACTAACCGGTGCCCCACAGTGACTCTGTACAGCACCCCCTGTATATAGCCTCCACAGTGACTCTGTACCGGCACCCCCTGTATATAGCCTCCACAGTGACTCTGTACCGGCACCCCCTGTATATAGCCTCCACAGTGACTCTGTGACACCCCCTGTATATAGTCTCACAGTGACTCTGTACCGGCACCCCTCTGTATATAGCCTCCACAGTGACTCTGTGCAGTACCCCTGTATATAGCCTCCACAGTGACTCTGTACCGGCACCCCCTGTATATAGCCTCCACAGTGACTCTGTGCAGCACCCCCTGTATATAGCCTCCACAGTGACTCTGTGCAGCACCCCTGTATATAGCCTCCACAGTGACTCTGTACCGGCACCCCCTGTATATAGCCTCCACAGTGACTCTGTACAGCACCCCCCTGTATATAGCCTCCACAGTGACTCTGTACCTGCACCCCCTGTATATAGCCTCCACAGTGACTCTGTACCCAGCACCCCCTGTATATAGCCTCCACAGTGACTCTGTGGCACCCCCTGTATATAGCCTCCCACAGTGACTCTGTACCGGCACCCCCTGTATATAGCCTCCACAGTGACTCTGTGCAGCACCCCCCTGTATATAGCCTCCACAGTGGCTCTGTAGCACCCCCTGTATATAGCCTCCACAGTGACTCTGTACCGGCACCCCCTGTATATAGCCTCCACAGTGACTCTGTACCAGCACACCCCTGTATATAGCCTCCACAGTGACTCTGTGCAGCACCCCCTGTATATAGCCTCCCACAGTGACTCTGTACCAGCACCCCTGTATATAGCCTCCACAGTGACTCTGTGCAGGTACCCCCTGTATATAGCCTCCACAGTGACTCTGTACCTGCACCCCCTGTATGCCTCCACAGTGACTCTGTGCAGTACCCCCTGTATATAGCCTCCACAGTGACTCTGTACCCAGGCACCCCCTGTATATAGCCTCCACAGTGACTCTGTGCAGCACCCCCTATATATATAGCCTCCACAGTGACTCTGTACAGCACCCCCTGTATATAGCCTCCACAGTGACTCTGTACAGGCACCCCCCTGTATATAGCCTCCACAGTGACTCTGTGCAGGTACCCCCTGTATATAGCCTCCACAGTGACTCTGTACAGCACCCTGTATATAGTCTCCACATTGACTCTGTACCGGCACCCCCCTGTATATAGCCTCCAAAGTGACTCTGTACCGGCACCCCCCTGTATATAGCCTCCACAGTGACTCTGTACCAGTACCCCCTGTATATAGTCTCCACAGTGACTCTGTACAGCACCCCCTGTATATAGCCTCCACAGTGACTCTGTACAGCACCCCCTGTATATAGCCTCCACAGTGACTCTGTGCAGGCACCCCCTGTATATAGCCTCCACAGTGACTCTGGCACCCCCTGTATATAGCCTCCACAGTGACTCTGTGCAGGCACCCTGTATATAGCCTCCACAGTGACTCTGTATCAGCACCCCCTGTATACAGCCTCCACAGTTACTCTGTACAGCACCCCCTGTATATAGCCTCCACAGTGACTCTGTACCGGCACCCCCTGTATATAGCCTCCACAGTGACTCTGTACCGGCACCCCCTGTATATAGCCTCCACAGTGACTCTGTGCAGGTACCCTGTATATAGCCTCCACAGTGACTCTGTGCAGCACCCCCCTGTATATAGCCTCCACAGTGACTCTGTACAGCACCCCCTGTATATAGCCTCCACAGTGACTCTGTACAGCACCCCCTGTATATAGCCTCCCACAGTGACTCTGTGCACCGGTACCCCCTGTATATAGCCTCCACAGTGACTCTGTGCAGCACCCCCTGTATACATTGTTATTATTTACTGCTGCTCTTTAATTATTTGTTACTTTTATCTCTTATTCTGATCCGTATTTATTTTAAACTGCTCTGTTGGTTAGAGGCTTGTAACTAAGCATTTCACTGTAAGGTCTACACCCTGTTGTATTCAGCATTTCACTGTAAGGTCTACACCTGTTGTATTCAGCATTTCACTGTAAGGTCTACACCCTGTTGTAGTCAGCATTTCACTGTAAGGTCTACACCCTGTTGTAGTCAGCATTTCACTGTAAGGTCTACACCTGTTGTAGTCAGCATTTCACTGTAAGGTCTACACCTGTTGTATTCAGCATTTCACTGTAAGGTCTACACCCTGTTGTATTCAGCATTTCACTGTAAGGTCTACACCCTGTTTGTATTCAGCATTTCACTGTAAGGTCTGCACCCTGTTGTATTCAGCATTTCACTGTGAGGTCTACACCTGTTGTATTCAGCATTTCACTGTAAGGTCTACACCCTGTTGTATTCAGCATTTCACTGTAAGGTCTACACCTGTTGTATTCAGCATTTCACTGTAAGGTCTACACCCTGTTGTATTCAGCATTTCACTGTAAGGTCTACACCTGTTGTTGTATTCAGCCTTTCACTGTAAGGTCTACACCTGTTGTTGTATTCAGCATTTCACTGTAAGGTCTACACCTGTTGTTGTATTCAGCATTTCACTGTAAGGTCTACACACTTGTAGTCAGCATTTCACTTTTCTGAGAGTAGCATTTTGGAGAGGAGAGAATTACTCTGCGAGATGTGCTTGGTGCTATGGAGTGTGTTGGAGTCCTCAGAACATGAGTTTCCCCAGGAGGATGTGATTGTTGCTATGGAGTGTGTTGAGTCCTCAGAACATGGTTTCTCCAGGAGGATGTGATTGTTGCTATGGAGTGTGTTGAGTCCTCAGAACATGGTCCAAAGTCACCATTATTAGTCAGTTGTACAACCGAATGCCTTCAACCGAAATGTGTCTTCCGCATTTTAACCCAACCCCTCTGGAATCAGAGAAGTGCAGGGGGCTGCCTTTAATCGACATCCAGGAGGAGGATGTGATTGTTGCTATGGAGTGTGTTGAGTCCTCAGAACATGATTTCTCCAGGAGGATGTGATTGTTGCTATGGAGTGTGTTGAGTCCTCAGAACATGGTTTCTCCAGGAGGATGTGATTGTTGCTATGGAGTGTGTTGAGTCCTCAGAACATGGTTTCTCCAGGAGGATGTGATTGTTGCTATGGAGTGTGTTGAGTCCTCAGAACATGGTTTCTCCAGGAGGATGTGATTGTTGCTATGGAGTGTGTTGAGTCCTCAGAACATGGTTTCTCCAGGAGGATGTGATTGTTGCTATGGAGTGTGTGAGTCCTCAGAACATGGTTTCTCCAGGAGGATGTGATTGGTATTTGCTATGGGTGTGTTGAGTCCTCAGGACATGGTTTCTCCAGGAGGATGTGATTGTTGCTATGGAGTGTGTTGGAGTCCTCAGAACATGGTTTCTTCAGGAGGATGTGATTGTTGCTATGGGTGTGTTGAGTCCTCAGAACATGGTTTCTCCAGGAGGATGTGATTGTTGCTATGGAGTGTGTGTTTCTGTTTTCATAACGCAACATATGAGAATGTGAGGTGACATCATGAACCGATCTGCATTTCCAATATGATTTAACCAAATTAATGAATTCAACCGTGAGAGAGATTGAGGAGTGTGTTTTAGCACAGTCTCTGAGTTGATGTGTGAAGTCTGTCTGTCTCTGTCTCTCTCTCTGCCTCTCCCTCACGCAGAGAGCAGCAGACAGCTATAGATAGATGAGACAGTGGAACTCCCTGAAGTCTGTCTCTCTCTCTCTGCCTCTCCCTCATGCAGAGAGAGCAGCAGACGGCTATAGATAGATGAGACAGTGGAACTCCCTGAAGTCTGTCTGTCTCTCTCTCTCTGCCTCTCCCTCACACAGAGAGCAGCAGACATCTATAGATAGATGAGACAGTGGAACTCCCTGAAGTCTGTCTGTCTCTCTCTCTGCCTCTCCCTCATGCAGAGAGCAGCAGGCGGCTATATATAGATGAGACAGTGGAACTCCCTGAAGTCTGTCTGTCTCTCTCTCTGCCTCTCCCTCACACAGAGAGCAGCAGACAGCTATAGATAGATGAGACAGTGGAACTCCCTGAAGTCTGTCTCTCTCTCTCTCTGCCTCTCCCTCATGCAGAGAGCAGCAGGCATCTATAGATAGATGAGACAGTGGAACTCCCTGAAGTCTGTCTGTCTGTCTCTCTCTCTCTGCCTCTCCCTCATGCAGAGAGCAGCAGACAGCTATAGATAGATGAGACAGTGGAACTCCCTGAAGTCTGTCTGTCTCTCTCTCTCTCTGCCTCTCCCTCACACAGAGAGCAGCAGACAGCTATAGATAGATGAGACAGTGGAACTCCCTGAAGTCTGTCTCTCTCTCTCTCTCTCTCTCATGCAGAGAGCAGCAGGCATCTATAGATAGATGAGACAGTGGAGACTCCCTGAAGTCTGTCTGTCTGTCTCTCTCTCTCTGCCTCTCCCTCATGCAGAGAGCAGCAGACAGCTATAGATAGATGAGACAGTGGAACTCCCTGAAGTCTGTCTGTCAGTCTCTCTCTCTGCCTCTCCCTCATGCAGAGAGCAGCAGACAGCTATAGATAGATGAGACAGTGGAACTCCCTGAAGTCTGTCTGTCTCTCTCTCTCTCTGCCTCTCCCTCACACAGAGAGCAGCAGACAGCTATAGATAGATGAGACAGTGGAACTCCCTGAAGTCTGTCTGTCTGTCTCTCTCTCTCTGCCTCTCCCTCATGCAGAGAGCAGCAGACAGCTATAGATAGATGAGACAGTGGAACTCCCTGAAGTCTGTCTGTCTCTCTCTCTGCCTCTCCCTCATGCAGAGAGCAGCAGACGGCTATATATAGATGAGACAGTGGAACTCCCTGAAGTCTGTCTCTCTCTCTCTCTGCCTCTCCCTCATGCAGAGAGCAGCAGGCATCTATAGATAGATGAGACAGTGGAACTCCCTGAAGTCTGTCTATCTCTGTC
>CM059791.1:58868046-58983069 GCA_030435695.1 Brachymystax lenok tsinlingensis
TTTGTGGCCGCGGACCCCGGCGTCGTCGCTCTCCTCCTATATTCCTCGGCGACTCCCGCCAACGGAGATGGAGGAAATGGGAAATGACATGTAAATGTAGAGATGTGTACTGCCTTATCACGGACAGCTGCATGTTTGTAAAGAAAACAAATACCTTTTTTAGCCAACAATAGCTGTTAAATGATATATTATATATTTAATATATGTACTTAGAGACCCAGTTGTTTCTTATAATGGTCGTTATATTGTGTTAACAATTATTGTAAGACTTTTGAAACTATTCAAAATCTATGCAAGTCTGACAGTCTGAGATGTCTCTGACCCTGCTGGTCAACAACGTCTTGGCCATTTATCAATCAACCAATCACATGTATTTATAAAGCCCTTCTTACATCGGCTGATGTCACAAAGTGCTGTACAGAAACCCAGACCTAAAACCCCAAGCAGCAAAGCAATGCAGGTGTAGAAAACACACGGTGGCTAGGGGAAAAACTCCTAGAAAGGCCAGAACCTAGGAAGAAACCTAGAGAGGAACCAGGCTGTGAGGGTTGGCCAGTCCTCTTCTGGCTGTGCCATTTGGAGATTATAACAGAACATGGACAAGATGTTCAAATGTTCATAGATGACCAGCAGGGTCAAATAATAATAATCACAGTGGTTGTCGAGGGTGCAACAGGTCAGCACCTCAGGAGTAAATGTCAGTTGGCTTTTCATAGCCGATCATTCAGAGTATCTCTACCGCTCCTGCTGTCTCTAGAGAGTTGAAAACAGCAGGTCTGGGACAGGTAGCACGTCCGTTGAACAGGTCAGGGTTCCATAGCCCGCAGGCAGAACAGTTGAAACTGGAGCAGCAGCACGACCAGGTGGACTGGGGACAGCAAGGAGTCATCGGGCCAGGTAGTCCTGAGGCATTGACTTTCAAATCCATTTCAAGTGGACCTTCCCAAGTCTGAGCGTGGCTCTACCTGACTGATCTGTTAGATGAGCTGATTAATCATCTTCACAACACAAGGGATGTTGGCCCATGTCGACTCCAATGCTTCCCACAGTTGTGTCAAGTTGACTCCAATGCTTCCCACAGTTGTGTCAAGTTGACTCCAATGCTTCCCACAGTTTGGTCAAGTTGACTGAATGTCCTTTGGGTAGTGGACCACTTGATACACACGGGAAACTGTTGAATTTGGAAAAACCCAGCAGAGTTGCAGTTCTTGACACACTCAAACAACTACATGGTAGCAACACAACATGACAACAACATGGTAGCAAAACAACATGACAACAACATGGTAGCAATACAACTACATGGTAGCAACACAACATGACAACAACATGGTAGCAACTTACAACGCCGTGACAACAACATGGTAGCAACACAACATGACAACAACATGGTAGCAACACAACATGACAACAACATGGTAGCAACACAACATGACAACAACATGGTAGCAACACAACATGACAACAACATGGTATGAATACAACATAACAACAACATGGTTGCAACACAACATGACAACAACATGGTAGCAGCACAACATGACAACAACACAACATGACAACATGGTAGCAACACAACATGACAACAACATGGCAGCAAAACAACATGACAACAACATGGTAGCAATACAACATGACAACAACATGGTGGCAACACAACATGACAACAACATGGTAGCAAAACAACATGACAACAACATGGTAACAACACAACATGACAACAACATGGTAGCAACACAACATGACAAAACATGGGTATCAGCACAACATGACAACAACATGGTAGCAAAACAACATGACAACAACATGGGTAGCAACACAACATGACAACAACATGGTAGCAACACAACATAACAACATGGTAGCAACAAAACATGACAACAACATGGTAGCAACACAACATGACAACAACATGGTAGCAGCACAACATGACAACAACATGGTAGCAAATACAGCAACATGGTAGCAATACAACATGACAACACAACATGGTGGCAACACAAGATGACAACAACATGGTAGCAACACAACATGACAACAACATGGTAGAAATACATGACAACACAGCATGGTAGCAACACAACATGACAACAACATGGTAGCAACACATGACAACAACATGGGTATAAATACATGACAACACAACATGGGTGACAACACAACATGACAACAACATGGTAGCAACACATGACAACAACATGGTATAAATACATGACAACACAACATGGTGACCACACAACATGACAACAACATGGTGACAACACAACATGACAACAACATGGTAGCAACACAACATAACAACATGGTAGCAACACATGACAACAACATGGTATAAATACATGACAACACAACATGGTGGCAACACAACATGACAACAACATAGGTAGCAACACATGACAACAACATGGTATAAATACATGACAACACAACATGGTGGCAACACAACATGACAACAACATGGTAGCAGCATAAAACATGGGTACAAACATTATTGGGCACAGACAACAGCACAAAGGGCAAGAAGGTAGAGACAGCAACCGTCCATAAAGCAGTAGGTCAGAGAACACGGAAGATTTCAAGATCTTTGAAAAGTGCAGTCGCAAAAACTGAGTTACCTCTGCTGTTCATTAGAGTTACCAGACTCAGAATAAATGCTTCACAGAGTTCAAGTAACAGACACATCTCAACATCTGTTCAGAGGAGACTGCATGAATCAGGCCTTCGTGGTCGAATTGCTGCAAAGAAACCACTATTAAAGGACACCAATAAGAAGAAGATACTTGATTGGGCAAAGAATCATGAGCAATGGACATTAGACCCCGGGGGAAATCTGTCCTTTGGTCTGATGAGTCCAAATTTGAGATTTTTGGTTCCAACCCGCCGTGTCTTTGTGAGACGCAGCGTAGGCGAACGGATGATCTCCGCATGTGTGATTCCCACCGTGAAGCATGGAGGAGGAGGTGTGATGTTGTGGAGGTGCTTTGCTGGTGACACTGTCTGTGATTTATTTATAATTCAAGGCACACTTAACCAGAGGGTGAGAGAGAGAAAGAAGAGAGCGCCAGAGAGTGACCAGACACTATAATATTTGCTAATCGTTATCCTCTGTTCTATGAGTCACGATCAGTCATTGTGTATTATTATGCACTTGTCAGCATGGAAACACCATCATCCTACACGTTTGTTTTGGCAGCGTTAGATGATGTCTCATCACACTAATAAAGATGATTTGAATTTAATTGAAAATGTGAGAGAGATGGAAGGATGGAAGGGAGAGATGGAAGGATGGAAGGGAGAGATGGAAGGATGGAGGGAGATGGAAGGATGGATGGGGAGATGGAAGGATGGAAGGAGAGATGGAAGGATGGAGGGAGAGATGGAAGGATGGAAGGGGAGATGGAAGGATGGAAGGAGAGATGGAAGGATGGAGGGGAGATGGAAGGATGGAAGGAAGGATGGAAGGAGGAGATGGAAGGATGGAGGGAGAGATGGAAGGATGGAGGGAGATGGAAGGATGGAAGGGGAGATGGAAGGATGGAGGAGAGATGGAAGGATGAAGGGAGAGATGGAAGGATGGAGGGAGAGATGGAAGGATGGAGGGGAGATGGAAGGATGGAGGGGAGATGGAAGGATGGAGGAGAGAGATGGAAGGATGGAGGGGAGAGATGGAAGGATGGAAGGGAGAGATGGAAGGATGGAGGGAGATGGAAGGAGAGATGGAAGAGATGGAGGGAGAGATGGAAGGATGGAGGAGAGATGGAAGGATGGAGGGAGAGATGGAAGGATGGAGGGAGATGGAAGGATGGAAGGAAGGATGGAAGAGAGAGATGGAAGGATGGAGGGAGAGATGGAAGGATGGAGGGAGATGGAAGGATGGAGGGAGATGGAAGAATGGAGGGGAGATGGAAGGATGGAGGGGAGATGGAAGGATGGAGAGAGATGGAAGGATGGAGGGAGATGGAAGGATGGAGGAGAGATGGAAGGATGGAGGGAGATGGAAGGATGGAGGAGAGATGGAAAGATGGAGGGAGATGGAAGGATGGAGGAGGGATGGAAGGATGGAGGGAGAGATGGAAGGATGGAGGAGAGATGGAAGGATGGAGGGAGGGATGGAAGGATGGAGGAGAGATGGAAGGATGGAGGGAGATGGAAGGATGGAGAGAGCGGAAGGATGGAGAGGGAGGCGGAAGGATGGAGGGAGACGGAAGGATGGAGGGAGATGGAAGGATGGAGGGGAGATGGAAGGATGGAGGGAGAGATGGAAGGATGGAGGGAGATGGAAGGATGGAGGAGAGATGGAAGGATGGAGGGGAGATGGAAGGATGGAGGGAGATGGAAGGATGGAAGGAGATGGAAGGATGGAGGGAGATGGAAGGATGGAGGGAGGGATGGAAGGATGGAGAGGGAGATGGAAGGATGGAAGGGAGATGGAAGGATGGAGGGGAGATGGAAGGATGGAGGAGGGATGGAAGGATGGAGGGAGATGGAAGGATGGAGGGGAGATGGAAGGATGGAGGGGAGATGGAAGGATGGAGGGAGAGATGGAAGGATGGAGGAGAGATGGAAGGATGGAAGGAAGGATGGAAGGGGAGAGATGGAAGGATGGAGGAGATGGAAGGATGGAGGAGAGATGGAAGGATGGAGGGAGATGGAAGAGATGGAGGGGAGATGGAAGGATGGAGGGAGAGGGGAAGGATGGAGGGAGATGGAAGGATGGAGGAGATGGAAGGATGGAGGGAGATGGAAGGATGGAGGGAGAGATGGAAGGATGGAGGGAGATGGAAGGATGGAGAGGATAGATGGAAGGATGGAGGGGAGATGGAAGGATGGAGGGGGGAGATGGAAGGATGGAGGGAGATGGAAGGATGGAGGGAGAGATGGAAGGATGGAGAGATGGAAGGATGGAAGGGAGATGGAAAGGATGGAGGGAGAGATGGAAGGATGGAGGGGAGATGGAAGGATGGAGGGAGGGATGGAAGGATGGAGGGGAGATGGAAGGATGGAGGGGAGATGGAAGGATGGAAGGAAGGATGGAAGGAGAGATGGAAGGATGGAGGGAGATGGAAGGATGGAGGAGAGATGGAAGGATGGAGGGGAGATGGAAGGATGGAGGGAGATGGAAGGATGGAGGGGAGATGGAAGGATGGAGGGAGAGATGGAAGGATGGAGGGAGATGGAAGGATGGAGGGATAGATGGAAGGATGGAGGGGAGATGGAAGGATGGAGGGAGATGGAAGGATGGAAGGGAGATGGAAGGATGGATGGGGAGATGGAAGGATGGAGGGAGAGATGGAAGGATGGAAGAGGGAGATGGAAGGATGGATGGGGAGATGGAAGGATGGAGGAGAGATGGAAGGATGGAGGGGGAGATGGAAGGATGGAGGGAGATGGAAGGATGGAGAGGGGAGAGATGGAAGGATGGAGGGGAGATGGAAGGATGGAGGAGATGGAAGGATGGAAGAGGGAGAGATGGAAGGATGGAGAGGAGAGATGGAAGGATGGAGGGAGATGGAAGGATGGAAGGAAGGATGGAAGGGAGAGATGGAAGGATGGAGGGAGATGGAAGGATGGAGGGAGATGGAAGGATGGAGGGAGATGGAAGGATGGAAGGAAGGATGGAAGGGGAGAGATGGAAGGATGGAGGAGATGGAAGGATGGAGGGGAGATGGAAGGATGGAGGGAGAGATGGAAGGATGGAGGGGAGAGATGGAAGGATGGAGGAGAGATGGAAGGATGGAGGGAGATGGAAGGATGGAGGGGAGATGGAAGGATGGAGGGGAGATGGAAGGATGGAGGGAGATGGAAGGATGGAGGGGAGATGGAAGGATGGAAGGAAGGATGGAAGGAGAGATGGAAGGATGGAGGAGATGGAAGGATGGAGGAGGGAGATGGAAGGATGGAGGCATAGATGGAAGGATGGAGGGGAGATGGAAGGATGGAGGGGAGATGGAAGGATGGAGGGGAGATGGAAGGATGGAGGGAGATGGAAGGATGGAAGGAAGGATGGAAGGGAGAGATGGAAGGATGGAGGGAGATGGAAGGATGGAGGGAGATGGAAGGATGGAGGCATAGATGGAAGGATGGAGAGATGGAAGGATGGAGGGGAGATGGAAGGATGGAGGGAGATGGAAGAATGGAGGGAGATGGAAGGATGGAGGGGAGATGGAAGGATGGAGGGGAGATGGAAAGGATGGAGGAGATGGAAGGATGGAGGGGAGATGGAAGGATGGAGGGAGGAGATGGAAGGATGGAGGGAGAGATGGAAAGATGGAGGGAGATGGAAGGATGGAGAGGGATGGAAGGATGGAGGGAGAGATGGAAGGATGGAGGGGAGATGGAAGGATGGAGGGAGATGGAAGGATGGAGGAGAGATGGAAGGATGGAGATGGAAGGATGGAGGGAGGCGGAAGGATGGAGGGAGGGAAGGATGGAGGAGGAGATGGAAGGATGGAGGGAGATGGAAGGATGGAGGGAGATGGAAGGATGGAGGGAGAGATGGAAGGATGGAGGGGAGATGGAAGGATGGAGGAGAGATGGAAGGATGGAGGGAGATGGAAGGATGGAGAGGAGATGGAAGGATGGAAGGGAGATGGAAGGATGGAGGGGAGATGGAAGGATGGAGGGAGGATGGAAAGGATGGAGGAGATGGAAGGATGGAAGGGGAGATGGAAGGATGGAGAGATGGAAGGATGGAGGGAGGGATGGAAGGATGGAGGGGAGATGGAAGGATGGAGGGAGATGGAAGGATGGAGAGATGGAAGAGATGGAGAGATGGAAGGATGGAGAGAGAGATGGAAGGATGGAGGGAGATGGAAGGATGGAGGAGATGGAAGGATGGAAGGGAGAGATGGAAGGATGGAGGGAGATGGAAGGATGGAGGGGAGAGATGGAAGGATGGAGGGAGATGGAAGGATGGAGGGGAGATGGAAGGATGGAGGGGAGAGGGGAAGGATGGAGGAGATGGAAGGATGGAGAGAGATGGAAGGATGGAGGGGAGATGGAAGGATGGAGGGAGAGATGGAAGGATGGAGGGGGAGATGGAAGGATGGAGGAGGATAGATGGAAGGATGGAGGGGAGATGGAAGGATGGAGGAGATGGAAGGATGGAGAGGAGATGGAAGGATGGAGAGAGATGGAAGGATGGAGGGATGGAAGGATGGAAGGGGAGATGGAAGGATGAGGAGAGATGGAAGGATGGAGAGATGGAAGGATGGAGGGAGGGATGGAAGGATGGAGGAGATGGAAGGATGGAGGGAGATGGAAGGATGGAAGGAAGGATGGAAGAGGAGAGATGGAAGGATGGAGGGGAGATGGAAGGATGGAGGAGAGATGGAAGGATGGAGGGGAGATGGAAGGATGGAGGGGAGATGGAAGGATGGAGGGAGATGGAAGGATGGAGGAGAGATGGAAGGATGGAGAGGGAGATGGAAGGATGGAGAGGGATAGATGGAAGGATGGAGGGAGATGGAAGGATGGAGGGAGAGATGGAAGGATGGAAGAGAGGAGATGGAAGGATGGATGGGGAGATGGAAGGATGGAGGGAGAGATGGAAGGATGGAAGGGGAGATGGAAGGATGGATGGGGAGATGGAAGGATGGAGGAGAGATGGAAGGATGGAGGGAGATGGAAGGATGGAGGGGAGATGGAAGGATGGAGGGAGATGGAAGGATGGAGGGAGATGGAAGGATGGAGGGAGATGGAAGGATGGAAGGGAGATGGAAGGATGGAGGGAGAGATGGAAGGATGGATGGGGAGATGGAAGGATGGAAGGAAGGATGGAAGGAGAGATGGAAGGATGGAGGGAGATGGAAGGATGGAGGGAGATGGAAGGATGGAGGGAGATGGAAGGATGGAAGGAAGGATGGAAGGAGAGATGGAAGGATGGGGGGAGATGGAAGGATGGAGGGAGATGGAAGGATGGAGGGAGAGATGGAAGGATGGAGGGAGAGATGGAAGGATGGAGGGAGAGATGGAAGGATGGAGGAGATGGAAGGATGGAGGGAGATGGAAGGATGGAGGGAGATGGAAGGATGGAGGGAGATGGAAGGATGGAAGGGAAGGATGGAAGGGGAGATGGAAGGATGGAGGGGAGATGGAAGGATGGAGAGGGAGATGGAAGGATGGAGGCATAGATGGAAGGATGGAGGGAGATGGAAGGATGGAGGGAGATGGAAGGATGGAGGGGAGATGGAAGGATGGAGGGGAGATGGAAGGATGGAAGGAAGGATGGAAGAGAGATGGAAGGATGGAGGGAGATGGAAGGATGGAGGGGAGATGGAAGGATGGAGGCATAGATGGAAGGATGGAGGGAGATGGAAGGATGGAGGGAGATGGAAGGATGGAGGGAGATGGAAGGATGGAAGGAGATGGAAGGATGGGAGGGAGATGGAAGGATGGGCGGGGGAGATGGAAGGATGGAGGGGGAGATGGAAGGATGGAGGGAGAGATGGAAGGATGGAGGGGGAGATGGAAGGATGGAGGGATAGATGGAAGGATGGAGGGGGAGATGGAAGGATGGAAGGAAGGATGGAAGGATGGATGGGGAGATGGAAGGATGGAGGGGGAGATGGAAGGATGGAGGGGGAGATGGAAGGATGGAAGGAAGGATGGAAGGGAGAGATGGAAGGATGGAGGGGGAGATGGAAGGATGGAGGGATAGATGGAAGGATGGAGGAGAGATGGAAGGATGGAGGAGAGATGGAAGGATGGAGGGAGATGGAAGGATGGAGGGGAGATGGAAGGATGGAGGGAGAGATGGAAGGATGGAGGGAGATGGAAGGATGGAAGGGAGAGATGGAAGGATGGAGGGAGATGGAAGGATGGAGGAGAGATGGAAGGATGGAGGGAGAGATGGAAGGATGGAGGGAGAGATGGAAGGATGGAGGGGGAGATGGAAGGATGGAAGGAAGGATGGAAGGGAGAGATGGAAGGATGGAGGGAGAGATGGAAGGATGGAGGGGGAGATGGAAGGATGGAGGGGGAGATGGAAGGATGGAGGGAGGGATGGAAGGATGGAGGGAGAGATGGAAGGATGGAGAGGAGATGGAAGGATGGAGGGGAGATGGAAGTATGGAGGGAGGGATGGAAGGATGGAGGGAGATGGAAGGATGGAGGGAGAGATGGAAGGATGGAGGAGATTGAAGGATGGAGGGAGAGATGGAAGGATGGAGGAGATGGAAGAGATGGAGGGAGATGGAAGGATGGAGAGAGATGGAAGGATGGAGGGATAGATGGAAGGATGGAGAGATGGAAGGATGGAGGGAGATGGAAGGATGGAGGAGATGGAAGGATGGAGGGGAGATGGAAGGATGGAAGGGAGATGGAAGGATGGAGGAGATGGAAGGATGGAGGAGATGGAAGGATGGAGAGGGATGGAAGGATGGAGGAGATGGAAGGATGGAGGGAGATGGAAGGATGGAAGGAAGGATGGAAGGAGAGATGGAAGGATGGAGGAGAGATGGAAGGATGGAGGAGAGATGGAAGGATGGAGGGAGATGGAAGGATGGAGGGAGATGGAAGGATGGAGGGAGATGGAAGGATGGAGGAGAGATGGAAGGATGGAGGAGATGGAAGGATGGAGGGGATAGATGGAAGGATGGAGGGGGAGATGGAAGGATGGAGGGGGAGATGGAAGGATGGAAGGGGAGATGGAAGGATGGATGGGGAGATGGAAGGATGGAGGGAGAGATGGAAGGATGGATGGGGAGATGGAAGGATGGAAGGAAGGATGGAAGGGAGAGATGGAAGGATGGAGGAGATGGAAGGATGGAGGAGATGGAAGGATGGAGGGAGATGGAAGGATGGAGGGAGATGGAAGGATGGAGGAAGGATGGAAGGATGGAGGATGGAGATGGAAGGATGGAGGGAGAGATGGAAGGATGGAGGGGAGATGGAAGGATGGAGGGGAGATGGAAGGATGGAGGGGAGATGGAAGGATGGAGGGGAGATGAAGGATGGAGAGATGGAAGGATGGAAGGGAGAGATGGAAGGATGGAAGGATGGAGGAGATGGAAGGATGGAGGGAGAGATGGAAGGATGGAGGGGAGATGGAAGGATGGAGGGGGAGATGGGAGATGGAGGGGAGATGGAAGGATGGAGGGATGGAAGGAAGGATGGAGGGGAGAGATGGAAGGATGGAGGGATGGAAGGATGGAGGAGATGGAAGGATGGAGGGAGATGGAAGGATGGAGAGAGATGGAAGGATGGAGGGAGAGATGGAAGGATGGAGGGAGATGGAAGGATGGAAGGAGAGATGGAAGGATGGAGGGGAGATGGAAGGATGGAGGAGAGATGGAAGGATGGAGAGAGATGGAAGGATGGAGGGAGATGGAAGGATGGAGGGAGATGGAAGGATGGAGGGGAGATGGAAGGATGGAGGGAGATGGAAGGATGGAGGGAGAGCCCATGGAAGGATGGAGGGAGATGGAAGGGATGGAAGGAAGGATGGAGAGAGATGGAAGGATGGAGGGGAGATGGAAGGATGGAAGGGAGATGGAAGGATGGAGGGAGAGATGGAAGGATGGAGGGGGAGATGGAAGGATGGAGGAGGAGATGGAAGGATGGAGGAGAGATGGAAGGATGGAGGAGATGGAAGGATGGAAGGAAGGATGGAAGGGAGAGAGATGGAAGGATGGAGGGAGATGGAAGGATGGAGGAGATGGAAGGATGGAGAGGGAGATGGAAGGATGGAGGGAGAGATGGAAGGATGGAGGGGGAGATGGAAGGATGGAGGGAGATGGAAGGATGGAGGAGATGGAAGGATGGAGGGAGAGATGGAAGGATGGAGGGGAGATGGAAGGATGGAGGGAGAGATGGAAAGGATGGAGGGGAGATGGAAGGATGGAGGGAGATGGAAGGATGGAGGAGGATGGAAGGATGGAGGAGATGGAAGGATGGAGGAGATGGAAGGATGGAGAGGGAGATGGAAGAGATGGAGAGAGATGGAAGGATGGAGAGAGATGGAAGGATGGAGGAGAGATGGAAGAGATGGAGGAGATGGAAGAGATGGAGGAGAATGGAGAGAGGAGAGATGGAAGGATGGAGGAGATGAGAGATGGAGAGAGGGAGAGATGGAGAGATGGAAGAGATGGAGATGGAAGGGAGATGGAGGGAGAAGATGGAAGGATGGAGAGATGGAAGAGATGGAGGAGATGGAAGGATGGAGGAGATGGAAGGATGGAAGAGAGATGGAAGGATGAGGAGAGATGGAAAGGATGGAGAGAGATGGAAGGATGGAGGGGAGAGATGGAAGAGATGGAGGAGATGGAGATGGGAGGGAGATGAAGGATGGAGGGAAACGGAAGGATGGAGAGGAGATGGAAGAAGGAGGGGAGATGGAAGGATGGAGAGATGGAAGGATGGAGAGATGGAAGGATGGAGGGAGAGATGGAAGGATGGAGGAGAGATGGAAGGATGGAGGGAGATGGAAGGATGGAGGGAGATGGAAGGATGGAAGGGGGAGATGGAAGGATGGAGGGGAGATGGAAGGATGGAGGGAGGGATGGAAGGATGGAGGAGATGGAAGGATGGAAGGGGAGATGGAAGGATGGAGAGATGGAAGGATGGAGAGATGGAAGGATGAGGAGATGGAAGGATGGAGGGGGGAGATGGAAGGATGGAGGGGAGATGGAAGGATGGAGGGGAGATGGAAGGATGGAGGGAGAGATGGAAGGATGGAGGGAGATGGAAGGATGGAAGGAAGGATGGAAGGATGGAGATGGAAGGATGGAGAGATGGAAGGATGGAGGGAGAGATGGAAGGATGGAGGAGATGGAAGGATGGAGGGAGATGGAAGGATGGAGGGGAGAGGGAAGGATGGAGGGGAGATGGAAGGATGGAGAGGAGATGGAAGGATGGAGGGAGAGATGGAAGGATGGAGGAGAGATGGAAGGATGGAGAGATGGAAGGATGGAGGGAGGAGATGGAAGGATGGAGGGGAGATGGAAGGATGGAGGGAGATGGAAGGATGGAGGGAGATGGAAGGATGGAGGGAGAGATGGAAGGATGGAGGGAGATGGAAGGATGGAAGGGGAGATGGAAGGATGGAGGAGAGATGGAAGGATGGAGGGAGATGGAAGGATGGAGGAGGATGGAAGGATGGAGGGGAGATGGAAGGATGGAGGGAGATGGAAGGATGGAAGGAAGGATGGAAGGGAGAGATGGAAGGATGGAGGGGGGGAGATGGAAGGATGGAGGGAGAGATGGAAGGATGGAGGAGAGATGGAAGGATGGAGGGAGATGGAAGGATGGAGGGGAGATGGAAGGATGGAAGGATGAGGATGGAGAGGATGGAAGGATGGAGGATAGATGGAAGGATGGAGGGAGATGGAAGATGGAAGATGGAAGGATGGAAGGAGATGGAAGGATGGATGAGGAGATGGATGGAGGAGGATGGAAGGGAGATGGAAGGATGGAGAGATGGAAGGATGGAGGGAGAGATGGAAGGATGGAGGGGAGATGGAAGGATGGAGGGAGATGGAAGGATGGAGGGAGATGGAAGGATGGAGGGGGAGATGGAAGGATGGAGGGGAGATGGAAGGATGGAGGGAGAGATGGAAGGATGGAGGAGAGATGGAAGGATGGAGGGAGATGGAAGGGATGGAAGGAAGGATGGAAGGGGGAGATGGAAGGATGGAGGGGGAGATGGAAAGGATGGAGGGAGATGGAAGGATGGAGGGGAGATGGAAGGATGGAAGGAAGGATGGAAGGAGAGATGGAAGGATGGAGGGGAGATGGAAGGATGGAAGGAGGAGATGGAAGGATGGAGAGGGAGATGGAAGGATGGAGGAGATGGAAGGATGGAGGGAGAGATGGAAGGATGGAGGGAGAGATGGAAGGATGGAGGGAGAGATGGAAGGATGGAGGGAGATGGAAGGATGGAGGGAGATGGAAGGATGGAGGGAGATGGAAGGATGGAGGAGATGGAAGGATGGAGGAGATGGAAGGATGGAGGGAGATGGAAGGATGGAGGGGAGATGGAAGGATGGAAGGAAGGATGGAGGGGAGATGGAAGGATGGAGGGGAGATGGAAGGATGGAGGGAGATGGAAGGATGGAGGAGATGGAAGGATGGAGGGGAGATGGAAGGATGGAGGGAGATGGAAGGATGGAGGGGAGATGGAAGGATGGAGGGAGATGGAAGGATGGAAGGAAGGATGGAAGGGAGAGATGGAAGGATGGAGGGAGATGGAAGGATGGAGGGAGATGGAAGGATGGAGCATAGATGGAAGGATGGAGGAGGATGGAGGATGGAGAGATGGAAGGATGGAGAGAGATGGAGATGGAAGGATGGAGGGAGATGGAAGGATGGAGGGGAGATGGAAGGATGGAGGGAGAGATGGAAGGATGGAGAGAGATGGAAGGATGGAGGGAGAGATGGAAGGATGGAGGGAGATGGAAGGATGGAGGAGAGATGGAAGGATGGAGGGGAGATGGAAGGATGGAGGGAGATGGAAGGATGGAGGAGATGGAAGGATGGAGGGAGATGGAAGGATGGAGGGAGGATGGAAGGATGGAGGAGAGATGGAAGGATGGAGGGGAGATGGAAGGATGGAGGAGATGGAGAGGAAGGATGGAGAGAGATGGAAGGATGGAAGGGGAGATGGAAGGATGGAGAGAGAGATGGAAGGATGGAGAGAGGATGGAAGGATGGAGGATGGAGGGAGAGATGGAAGGATGGAGGGAGATGGAAGGAAGATGGAAGGATGGAGATGGAAGGAGAGGAGGGAGATGGAAGGATGGAGGGAGAGATGGAAGGATGGAGAGGAGAGATGGGAAGGATGGAGGAGATGGAAGGATGGAAGGGAGATGGAAGGATGGAGGGAGATGGAAGGATGGAGGGAGAGATGGAAGGATGGAGGGGGAGATGGAAGGATGGAGGAGAGATGGAAGGATGGAGGGAGATGGAAGGATGGAGGGAGATGGAAGGATGGAGAGGAGAGATGGAAGGATGGAGGAGAGATGGAAGGATGGAAGGAAGGATGGAAGGAGAGATGGAAGGATGGAGGGAGATGGAAGGATGGAGGAGAGATGGAAAGGATGGAGGAGATGGAAGGATGGAGGGAGATGGAAGGATGGAGGGGAGATGGAAGGATGGAGGGGAGATGGAAGGATGGAGGGGGAGATGGAAGGATGGAGAGGAGATGGAAGGATGGAGGAGAGATGGAAGGATGGAGAGATGGAAGGATGGAGGGATAGATGGAAGGATGGAGGAGATGGAAGGATGGAGAGATGGAAGGATGGAGGGAGAGATGGAAGGATGGAGAGATGGAAGGATGGAGGGAGATGGAAGGATGGAAGGGGAGATGGAAGGATGGAGGAGAGAGATGGAAGGATGGAGGAGATGGAAGGATGGAGGAGGGATGGAAGGATGGAGAGATGGAAGGATGGAAGGAAGGATGGAAGGGAGAGATGGAAGGATGGAGGGGGAGATGGAAGGATGGAGGGAGATGGAAGGATGGAGGGGAGATGGAAGGATGGAGGAGAGATGGAAGGATGGAAGGGGAGATGGAAGGATGGAGGGAGAGATGGAAGGATGGAGGGAGATGGAAGGATGGAGGAGATGGAAGGATGGAGGGAGAGATGGAAGGATGGAGGAGAGATGGAAGGATGGAGGGAGATGGAAGGATGGATGGGGAGATGGAAGGATGGAGAGGAGAGATGGAAGGATGGAGAGGAGAGATGGAAGGATGGAGGGAGATGGAAGGATGGAGGAGAGATGGAAGGATGGAGGAGATGGAAAGGATGGAGAGGAGATGGAAGGATGGAGGGGAGATGGAAGGATGGAGGGAGATGGAAGGATGGAGGGGAGATGGAAGGATGGAAGGGGAGATGGAAGGATGGAGGGAGAGATGGAAGGATGGATGGAGATGGAAGGATGGAAGGAAGGATGGAAGGAGAGATGGAAGGATGGAGGGGGAGATGGAAGGATGGAGGGAGATGGAAGGATGGAGGGAGATGGAAGGATGGAGGAGATGGAAGGATGGAAGGAGATGGAAGGATGGAGGGGAGATGGAAGGATGGAGGAGATGGAAGGATGGAGGAGAGATGGAAGGATGGAGGGAGAGATGGAAGGATGGAGGAGAGATGGAAGGATGGAGGGGAGATGGAAGGATGGAGGGGGAGATGGAAGGATGGAGGGAGATGGAAGGATGGAGGGGAGATGGAAGGATGGAGGGAGATGGAAGGATGGAAGGAAGGATGGAAGGGAGAGATGGAAGGATGGAGGGGAGATGGAAGGATGGAGGGGAGATGGAAGGATGGAGGCATAGATGGAAGGATGGAGGGGAGATGGAAGGATGGAGGAGATGGAAGGATGGAGGAGATGGAAGGATGGAGGGAGATGGAAGGATGGAAGGAAGGATGGAAGGGAGAGATGGAAGGATGGAGGAGATGGAAGGATGGAGGGAGATGGAAGGATGAGCATAGATGGAAGGATGGAGGGGAGATGGAAGAATGGAGAGGAGATGGAAGGATGGAGGAGATGGAAGGATGGAAGGGAGATGAAGGATGGGCGGGGAGATGGAAGGATGAGATGGAAGGATGGAGGGAGATGGAAGGATGGAGGAGAGATGGAAGGATGGAGGAGGAGATGGAAGGATGGAGGGAGATGGAAGGATGGAGGGAGATGGAAGGATGGAAGGAAGGATGGAAGGATGGATGGAGGAGATGGAAGGATGGAGAGGGAGATGGAAGGATGGAGGAGATGGAAGGATGGAAGGAAGGATGGAAGGGGAGAGATGGAAGGATGGAGGGAGATGGAAGGATGGAGGGGAGAGATGGAAGGATGGAGGAGATGGAAGGATGGAGGAGAGATGGAAGGATGGAGAGAGATGGAAGGATGGAGGGGAGATGGAAGATGGAGGGGGGAGATGGAAGGATGGAGGGAGATGGAAGGATGGAAGGAGAGATGGAAGGATGGAGGGGAGATGGAAGGATGGAGGGAGAGATGGAAGGATGGAGGAGAGATGGAAGGATGGAGGAGAGATGGAAGGATGGAGGAGAGATGGAAGGATGGAAGGAAGGATGGAAGGGAGAGATGGAAGGATGGAGGAGAGATGGAAGGATGGAGGGGAGATGGAAGGATGGAGGGGAGATGGAAGGATGGAGAGGAGAGATGGAAGGATGGAGGGAGAGATGGAAGGATGGAGGGGAGATGGAAGGATGGAGGGGAGATGGAAGGATGGAGGGAGGGATGGAAGGATGGAGGGAGATGGAAGGATGGAGGAGAGATGGAAGGATGGAGGGGAGATGGAAGGATGGAGGGAGAGATGGAAGGATGGAGGGAGATGGAAGGATGGAGGGGAGATGGAAGGATGGAGGGAGATGGAAGGATGGAGGGATAGATGGAAGGATGGAGGAGATGGAAGGATGGAGAGGAGATGGAAGGATGGAGGGAGATGGAAGGATGGAGGGAGATGGAAGGATGGAAGGGGAGATGGAAGGATGGAGGGAGAGATGGAAGGATGGAGGAGATGGAAGGATGGAGAGGAGGGATGGAAGGATGGAGGAGATGGAAGGATGGAGAGGGAGATGGAAGGATGGAAGGAAGGATGGAAGGAGAGATGGAAGGATGGAGGGAGATGGAAGGATGGAGGGAGATGGAAGGATGGAGGGAGAGATGGAAGGATGGAGGGGAGATGGAAGGATGGATGGAGAGGGAGATGGAAGGATGGAGGAGAGATGGAAGGATGGAGGGGAGATGGAAGGATGGAGGGGATAGATGGAAGGATGGAGGGAGAGATGGAAGGATGGAGGGGGAGATGGAAGGATGGAGGGAGATGGAAGGATGGAGGGAGATGGAAGGATGGAGGGAGAGATGGAAGGATGGAGGGGAGATGGAAGGATGGAAGGAAGGATGGAAGGGAGAGATGGAAGGATGGAGGGGAGATGGAAGGATGGAGAGGGAGATGGAAGGATGGAGGGGAGATGGAAGGATGGAGGGAGATGGAAGGATGGAAGGAAGGATGGAAGGAGAGATGGAAGGATGGAGGGAGATGGAAGGATGGAGGGAGAGATGGAAGGATGGAGAGAGATGGAAGGATGGAGGGAGATGGAAGGATGGAGGAGATGGAAGGATGGAGGGAGATGGAAGGATGGAGGAGATGGAAGGATGGAAGGAGGATGGAAGGGGAGAGATGGAAGGATGGAGAGGAGATGGAAGGATGGAGGAGATGGAAGGATGGAGAGGAGATGGAAGGATGGAGGAGGAGATGGAAGGATGGAGGGAGATGGAAGGATGGAGGGGAGATGGAAGGATGGAAGGAAGGATGGAAGGGAGAGATGGAAGGATGGAGGGGAGATGGAAGGATGGAGAGGAGATGGAAGGATGGAATAGATGGAAGGATGGAGGAGATGGAAGGATGGAGAGGGAGATGGAAGGATGGAGAGGGAGATGGAAGGATGGAAGGGGAGATGGAAGGATGGAGGGGAGATGGAAGGATGGAGGGGGAGATGGAAGGATGGAGGGAGATGGAAGGATGGAGGGAGAGATGGAAGGATGGAGGAGATGGAAGGATGGAGGGATAGATGGAAGGATGGAGGGAGATGGAAAGGATGGAAGGAGAGATGGAAGGATGGAGGGGAGATGGAAGGATGGAGGGAGATGGAAGGATGGAGGGAGATGGAAGGATGGAAGGAAGGATGGAAGGGAGATGGAAGGATGGAGGGGAGATGGAAGGATGGAGGGATAGATGGAAGGATGGAGGGAGAGATGGAAGGATGGAGGGAGATGGAAGGATGGAGGGGAGATGGAAGGATGGAGGGAGATGGAAGGATGGAGGGAGAGATGGAAGAGATGGAGAGATGGAAGGATGGAGAGAGAGATGGAAGGATGGAGGGAGATGGAAGGATGGAGGAGGAGATGGAAGGGAGAGATGGAAGGATGGAGGAGAGATGGAAGGATGGAGGAGAGATGGAAGGATGGAGGGGAGATGGAAGGATGGAGGGAGATGGAAGGATGGAGGGGAGATGGAAGGATGGAGGAGAGATGGAAGGATGGAGGGAGATGGAAGGATGGAGGGAGAGATGGAAGGATGGAGGAGATGGAAGGATGGAGGGGAGATGGAAGGATGGAGGGAGATGGAAGGATGGAGGAGATGGAAGGATGGAGGGGAGATGGAAGGATGGAGAGATGGAAGGATGGAAGGAGATGGAAGGATGGAGGGGATGAGGATGGAGAGATGGAAGGATGGAGAGAGATGGAAGGATGGAGGAGATGGAAGGATGGAGAGAGATGGAAGGATGGAAGGAGGATGGAAGGAGAGATGGAAGGATGGAGGGGAGATGGAAGGATGGAGGGAGAGAGATGGAAGGATGGAGAGGGAGATGGAAGGATGGAGGGAGATGGAAGGATGGAGGGAGATGGAAGGATGGAGGAGAGATGGAAGGATGGAGGGGAGATGGAAGGATGGAGGGAGAGATGGAAGGATGGAGGGAGAGATGGAAGGATGGAGAGGGAGATGGAAGGATGGAGGGATAGATGGAAGGAAGGATGGAGGGAGATGGAAGGATGGAGGAGATGGAAGGATGGAGGGGAGATGGAAGGATGGAGGAGAGATGGAAGGATGGAGAGAGATGGAAGGATGGAGGGGAGATGGAAGGATGGAGGAGATGGAGAATGGAAGGATGGAGAGATGGAAGGATGGAGGGGAGATGGAAGGATGGAGGGGAGATGGAAGGATGGAGGAGATGGAAGGATGGAAGGAAGGATGGAAGGGGAGAGATGGAAGGATGGAGGGAGATGGAAGGATGGAGGAGAGATGGAAGGATGGAGGAGATGGAAGGATGAGAGATGGAAGGATGGAGGGAGATGGAAGGATGGAGAGATGGAAGGATGGAGGAGATGGAAGATGGAGAGATGGAAGGATGGAGGAGGATGGAAGATGGAAGGATGGAGGGAGATGGAAGGATGGAGAGATGGAAGGATGGAGGGAGATGGAAGGATGGAAGGAGATGGAGGAGAGATGGAAGGATGGAGAGATGGAGGAGAGGAGATGAAGGATGGAGGAGAGATGGAAGGATGGAGGGGAGATGGAAGGATGGAGAGATGGAGAGGAGATGGAAGGATGGAGAGGGAGGAGAGGGAAGGATGGAGGAGAGATGGAAGGATGGAGGAGATGGAAGGATGGAGGAGATGGAAGGATGGAGATGGAATGATGGAGGGGAGATGGAAGGATGGAAGGATGGAAGAGAGATGGAAGGATGGAGGAGATGGAAGGATGGAGGAGATGGAAGGATGGAGGAGATGGAAGGATGGAGGAGATGGAAGGATGGAAGGAAGGATGGAGAGGAGATGGAAGGATGGAGGAGATGGAAGGATGGAGGAGACGGAAGGATGGAGGGAGATGGATGGAGGAGATGGAAGGATGGAGGGAGATGGAAGGATGGAGAGAGGGAAGGATGGAGGAGATGGAAGGATGGAGGGGAGATGGAAGGATGGAGGGAGATGGAAGGATGGAGGGAGAGATGGAAGGATGGAGGAGATGGAAGGATGGAGGGATAGATGGAAGGATGGAGGAGATGGAAGGATGGAGGAGATGGAAGGATGGAGGGGGAGATGGAAGGATGGAGGGGAGATGGAAGGATGGAGGGAGATGGAAGGATGGAGGGGAGATGGAAGGATGGAGGAGAGATGGAAGGATGGAGGGGAGATGGAAGGATGGAGGGAGAGATGGAAGGATGGAGGGGAGATGGAAGGATGGAGGGGAGATGGAAGGATGGAAGGAAGGATGGAAGGAGAGATGGAAGGATGGAGGGAGATGGAAGGATGGAGAGGGGAGATGGAAGGATGGAGGAGATGGAAGGATGGAGGGGGAGATGGAAGGATGGAGGGGAGATGGAAGGATGGAGGAGATGGAAGGATGGAGGAGATGGAAGGATGGAGGATAGATGGAAGGATGGAGGAGATGGAAGGATGGAGGGGAGATGGAAGGATGGAGAGATGGAAGGATGGAGGGAGAGATGGAAGGATGGAGGGGAGATGGAAGGATGGAAGGAGATGGAAGGATGGAGGGGAGATGGAAGGATGGAGGGAGAGATGGAAGGATGGAGGGAGATGGAAGGATGGAGGGGAGATGGAAGGATGGAGGGAGAGATGGAAGGATGGAGGGGGAGATGGAAGGATGGAGGGAGATGGAAGGATGGAGGGGAGATGGAAGGATGGAGAGGGGAGATGGAAGGATGGAGGGGAGATGGAAGGATGGAGGGAGATGGAAGGATGGAGGGAGATGGAAGGATGGAGGGGAGATGGAAGGATGGAGGGAGATGGAAGGATGGAGGAGATGGAAGGATGGAGGAGAGATGGAAGGATGGAAGAGATGGAAGGAGGATGGAGGAGAGATGGAAGGATGGAGGGAGATGGAAGGATGGAGATGGAAGGATGGAGGGAGATGGAAGGATTGAGGGAGATGGAAGGATGGAAGGGAAGGATGGAAGGGGAGAGATGGAAGGATGGAGATGGAAGGATGGAGGGAGATGGAAGGATGGAGAGGAGATGGAAGAAGGATGGAGAGAGATGGAAGGATGGAG
Source organism: Brachymystax lenok tsinlingensis (assembly GCA_030435695.1). Lineage (NCBI taxonomy): Eukaryota > Metazoa > Chordata > Actinopteri > Salmoniformes > Salmonidae > Brachymystax > Brachymystax lenok. The sequence goes on from CM059791.1 coordinate 58,888,572, forward strand.
GGAGATGAAGGATGGAGGGGGAGATGGAAGGAAAGGATGGAGGGGAGATGGAAGGATGGAGGGAGATGGAAGGATGGAGGGGAGATGGAAGGATGGAAGGATAGATGGAAGGATGGAGGAGATGGAAGGATGGAGGGGAGATGGAAGGATGGAGGGGAGATGGAAGGATGGAAGAGATGGAAGGATGGAGGGAGAGATGGAAGGATGGAGGGAGGAGATGGAAGGATGGAGGGAGATGGAAGGATGGAGGAGAGATGGAAGGATGGAGGGAGATGGAAGGATGGAAGGAGATGGAAGGATGGAGGGAGATGGAAGGATGGAAGGATGAGGAGATGGAAGGATGGAGGGAGATGGAAGGATGGAGGGAGATGGAAGGATGGAGGGGAGATGGAAGGATGGATGGAAGGATGGAAGGAGAGATGGAAGGATGGAGGGGAGATGGAAGGATGGAAGGGATAGATGGAAGGATGGAGGGAGAGAGATGGAAGGATGGAGGAAGAGATGGAAGGATGGAGGAGATGGAAGGATGGAGGGGAGATGGAAGGATGGAGGAGAGATGGAAGGATGGAGGGAGATGGAAGGATGGAGGGAGATGGAAGGATGGAGGAGAGATGGAAGGATGGAGGAGAGATGGAAGGATGGAGGGAGATGGAAGGATGGAAGGATGAGATGGAAGGATGGAGAGGAGATGGAAGGATGGAGAGATGGAAGGATGGAAGGGGAGATGGAAGGATGGAGGGAGATGGAAGGATGGAGGAGATGGAAGGATGGAGGAGATGGAAGGATGGAGGATGTAAAGAGAGGAGAGATGGAAGGATGGAGGGGAGATGGAAGGATGGAGGGAGATGGAAGGATGGAGGGGAGAGATGGAAGGTTGGAGGGAGATGGAAGGATGGAGGGAGATGGAAGGATGGAGGGAGATGAAGGATGGAGAGATGGAAGGATGGAGGGAGATGGAAGGATGGAAGGAAGGATGGAAGGATGGAAGGGGAGATGGAAGGATGGAGAGAGATGGAAGGATGGAAGGAAGGATGGAGGAGATGGAAGGATGGAGGGAGATGGAAGGATGGAGGAGAGATGGAAGGATGGAGAGAGATGGAAGGATGGAGGGGAGATGGAAGGATGGAGGGGAGATGGAAGGATGGAAGGGGAGATGGAAGGATGGAGGGGGAGATGGAAGGATGGAGGGGGAGATGGAAGGATGGAGGGAGAGATGGAAGGATGGAAGGAAGGATGGAAGGATGGAGGGGGAGATGGAAGGATGGAGGGAGAGATGGAAGGATGGAAGGAAGGATGGAAAGGATGGAGGGGAGAGATGGAAGGATGGAGGGAGATGGAAGGATGGAGGGAGATGGAAGGATGGAAGGAAGGATGGAAGAGAGAGATGGAAGGATGGAGGGGGAGATGGAAGGATGGAGGGAGATGTAAGGATGGAGGGAGATGGAAGGATGGAGGGGGAGATGGAAGGATGGAAGGAAGGATGGAAGGATGGAGGGAGAGATGGAAGGATGGAGGGGGAGATGGAAGGATGGAAGGGAGAGATGGAAGGATGGAGGGGGATATGGAAGGATGGAGGGGGAGATGAAAGGATGGAGGGAAAGATGGAAGGATGGAGGGGGAGATGAAAGGATGGAGGGAAAGATGGAAGGATGGAGGGATGTGAAGAGAGGGGGATTACAGTAAGGTTTTGAAAGAAGAAAGATGGAGAGAGTTAAGGAAGCATGTTGAGAGATGAAAATAAAGATGTCCCTTGAGGTGTGAGGGGGAGAGGGATGTAAAAAGACAGAAGGATGGAGAGAGAGAGATTACGAGGGAAAGAGAGAGATGACGAGGGATAGAGAGAGATGACGAGGGAAAGAGAGAGAGAGATGCGAGGAAAGAGAGAGGCAGAGGGAAAGAGAGAGAGGAAAAGAGAGAGAGACGAAGAGGGAAAGAGAGGCAGCGAGGAAAGAGAGAGAGACGAGGATAGAGAGAGATGGCGAGGAGATAGAGAGAGACTACAGGGAGAGAGAGGCGGCGAGGGAAAGAGAGAGACAGAGGGAAAGAGAGAGAGGCGGCGAGGATAGAGAGAGGCAGCGAGGGAAAGAGAGAGAGAGCGGCGAGGGAAAAGAGAGAGAGCAGCGAGGAAAGAGAGAGACGGCGAGGGAAAGAGAGAGACAGCGAGGGAAAGAGAGAGATTACGAGGAAAAGAGAGAGGCGACGAGGGAAAGAGAGAGATGGCGAGGGAAAGAGAGAGGCGACGAGGGAAAGAGAGAGGCAGCGAGGGAAGAGAGAGATAACGCGAGGGAAAGAGAGAGAGATGACGAGGGGAAAGAGAGATGGAGAGGAAAGAGAGAGACGGCGAGGGAAGAGAGATGGAGGGATAGAGAGAGATGACGAGGGAAAGAGAGAGATGTGAGGGAAAGAGATAGATGAGAGGATAGAGAGAGATGTGAGGGAAGAGAGAGGCAGCGAGGAAGAGAGAGAGGAAAGAGAGAGGCGACGAGGAAAGAGAGAGACGAAGAGGAAAGAGAGAGGCAGCGAGGGAAAGAGAGAGGCGGCGAGGGATAGAGAGAGAGGCGGCGAGGAAAGAGAGAGAGCAGGGGAAAGAGAGAGGCAGACGAGGGAAAGAGAGAGATGACGGAAAAGAGAGAGGCAGCCAAGCGAAAGAGAGAGAGCAGCGAGGGAAAGAGAGAGAGGCAGCGAGGGAAAGAGAGAGGCAGCGAGGAAAGAGAGAGACGACGAGGAAAAGAGAGAGATGGAGTAAAAGAGAGAGAGGCAGCGAGGGAAAGAGAGAGATGACTAGGGAAAGAGAGAGATGTGAGGAAAGAGAGAGATGATGAGGGAAGAGAGAGATGCGAGGGAAAGAGAGAGATGGAGGGAAAGAGAGAGATGACGGGGAAAGAGAGAGACAGCGAGGAAAGAGAGAGAGCGAGGGAAAGAGAGAGATGAGCGAGAGAGAGATGTGAGGAAAGAGAGATGGAGGAAAAGAGAGAGAGGCAGCAGGGGAAAGAGAGATGGAGGGAAAGAGAGATGGAGGAAAAGAGAGAGATGACGAGGGAAAGAGAGAGATGTGAGGAAAGAGAGAGATGTGAGGGAAAGAGAGATGGAGGAAAAGAGAGAGAGGACGAGGGAAAGAGAGATGGAGGGAAAGAGAGAGATGACGAGGGAAAGAGAGAGATGACGAGGGAAAGAGAGAGATGACGAGGGAAAGAGAGAGATGACGAGGGAAAGAGAGAGACGACGAGGGAAAGAGAGAGACGACGAGGGAAAGAGAGAGACGACGAGGGAAAGAGAGAGACGAAGAGCGAAAGAGAGAGCGAGCGAGGAAAGAGAGAGCGACTTAGGAAAGAGAGAGACGACGAGGAAAGAGAGAGAGCGAGGGAAAGAGAGAGATGACGAGGGAAAGAGAGAGAGAGGAAAGAGAGAGACGACGAGGAAGAGAGAGATGACGAGGGAAAGAGAGAGATGACGAGGGAAAGAGAGAGATGACGAGGGAAAGAGAGAGACGACGAGGGAAAGAGAGAGATGGAGTAAAAGAGAGAGACGACGAGGGAAAGAGAGAGATGACTAGGGAAAGAGAGAGATGACGAGGGAAAGAGAGAGATGATGAGGGAAAGAGAGAGATGACGAGGGAAAGAGAGAGATGGAGGGAAAGAGAGAGAGAGCGAGGAAAGAGAGAGAGATGATGAGGGAAAGAGAGAGACGACGAGGGAAAGAGAGAGATGTGAGGGAAAGAGAGATGGAGGAAAGAGAGATGGAGGAAAAGAGAGAGACGACGAGGGAAAGAGAGATGGAGGGAAAGAGAGATGGAGGAAAAGAGAGAGATGACGAGGGAAAGAGAGAGATGACGAGGGAAAGAGAGAGATGACGAGGGAAAGAGAGATGGAGGAAAAGAGAGAGACGACGAGGGAAAGAGAGATGGAGGGAAAGAGAGAGATGACGAGGGAAAGAGAGAGACGACGAGGGAAAGAGAGAGATGATGAGGGAAAGAGAGAGATGACGAGCGAAAGAGAGAGACGACGAGGTAAAGAGAGAGACGACGAGGGAAAGAGAGAGACGACGAGGGAAAGAGAGAGACGACGAGGGAAAGAGAGAGACGACGAGGAAAGAGAGAGACGACGAGGGAAAGAGAGATGGAGGAAAAGAGAGAGACGACGAGGGAAAGAGAGAGATGGAGGAAAGAGAGAGATGACGAGGGAAAGAGAGAGATGACGAGGAAAGAGAGAGATTGAGGGAAAGAGAGAGATGAAGGAAAGAGAGAGATGACGAGGGAAAGAGAGAGATGAGGAAAGAGAGAGATGGAGGAAAGAGAGAGATGATGAGGGAAAGAGAGAGATGATGAGGGAAAGAGAGAGATCTGAGGGAAAGAGAGAGACGATTTAGGAAAGAGAGAGATGGCGAGGGAAAGAGAGAGTTGGAGGTAAAGAGAGAGACGACGAGGGAAAGAGAGATGGAGGGAAAGAGAGGGATGATGAGGAAAGAGAGAGATGATGAGGAAAGAGAGAGATGGAGGGAAAGAGAGAGAGATGACGAGGAAAGAGAGAGATGACGAGGGAAAGAGAGAGATAGCGAGGGAAAGAGAGAGATGACGAGGAAAGAGAGAGATGACGAGGAAAGAGAGACGAAGGGAAAGAGAGAGGCAGCGAGGGAAAGAGAGAGACATGAGGGAAAGAGAGAGAAGGAAAGAGAGAGACAGCGAGGGAAAGAGAGAGATGGAGGGAAAGAGAGAGGAGAGGAAAGAGAGAGATAGCGAGGAAAGAGAGAGACTAAAGGAGAGAGAGACGAGGAAAGAGAGAGATAATGAGGAAAGAGAGAGATGACGAGGGAAAGAGAGAGACTGAGCAGGGAAAGAGAGAGACGATGAGGAAAGAGAGAGATGGAGGAAAGAGAGAGGCAGCGAGGGAAAGAGAGAGATGACTAGGGAAAGAGAGAGATGATGAGGAAAGAGAGAGATGATGAGGGAAAGAGAGAGATGAGCGAGGAAGAGAGAGGCGCGAGGGAAAGAGAGAGATGACGGGGAAAAGAGAGAGACGAAGAGGGAAAGAGAGAGATGACGAGGGAAAGAGAGAGATGACGAGGAAAAGAGAGAGATGACTAGGGAAAGAGAGATGGAGGAAAGAGAGAGATGAAGAGGGAAGAGAGAGAGATGACGAGAAAGAGAGAGATGGAGGGAAAGAGAGAGAGATGACGAGGGAAAGAGAGAGATGAGAGGGAAAGAGAGAGACGACGAGGGAAAGAGAGAGATGAGAGGGAAAAGAGAGAGATGGAGGGAAGAGAGAGATGAGGGAAAGAGAGAGATGACGAGGGAAAGAGAGAGATGATGAGGGAAAGAGAGAGATGACGAGGGAAAGAGAGAGATGACGAGGAAAGAGAGAGATGGAGGAAAGAGAGAGAGACGAGGAAAGAGAGAGATGAGAGGGAAAGAGAGAGATGTGAGGAAAGAGAGAGATGTGAGGGAAAGAGAGAGATGACGAGGAAAGAGAGATGGAGGAAAAGAGAGAGAGGAAAGAGAGATGGAGGGAAAGAGAGAGAGATGACGAGGGAAAGAGAGAGACTGAGGGAAAAGAGAGAGAGATGACGAGGGAAAGAGAGAGATGACGAGGAAAGAGAGATGGAGGAAAAGAGAGAGACGACGAGGAAAGAGAGAGATGGAGGGAAAGAGAGAGATGTGAGGGAAAGAGAGAGATGATGAGGGAAAGAGAGAGATGATGAGGAAAGAGAGAGATGTGGCGAGGGAAAGAGAGAGACGAGGTAAAGAGAGAGAGGCTGAGGGAAAGAGAGAGACGACGAGGAAAGAGAGAGACGACGAGGGAAAGAGAGAGACGACGAGGGATAGAGAGAGACGACGAGGGAAAGAGAGAGACGACGAGGGAAAGAGAGAGACGACGAGGAAAGAGAGAGATGACGAGGAAAGAGAGAGGCAGCGAAGCGAAAGAGAGAGAGACGGCGAGGGAAAAGAGAGAGCGCGAGGAAAGAGAGAGAGACGAGGGAAAGAGAGAGAGGCAGCGAGGGAAAGAGAGAGACGACGAGGGAAAGAGAGAGATGGAGTAAAAGAGAGAGAGGACGACGAGGGAAAGAGAGAGATGACTAGGGAAAGAGAGAGATGACGAGGAAAGAGAGAGATGATGAGGAAAGAGAGAGATGTGAGGGAAAGAGAGAGATGGAGGGAAAGAGAGAGACGACGAGGAAAGAGAGAGAGACGAGGGAAAGAGAGAGAGACGAGGGAAAGAGAGAGATGTGAGGGAAAGAGAGAGATGACGAGGAAAGAGAGATGGAGGAAAGAGAGAGAGACGAGGGAAAGAGAGATGGAGGGAAAGAGAGATGGAGGAAAGAGAGAGATGAGGGAAAGAGAGAGATGACGAGGGAAAGAGAGAGATGGCGAGGGACAGAGAGATGGAGGAAAAGAGAGAGACGACGAGGGAAAGAGAGATGGAGGGAAAGAGAGAGATGGCGAGGGAAAGAGAGAGGCGAGCGAGGGAAAGAGAGAGATGATGAGGGAAAGAGAGAGATGATGAGCGAAAGAGAGAGAGGCAGCGAGGTAAAGAGAGAGACGACGAGGGAAAGAGAGAGACAGACGAGGGAAAGAGAGAAGGCAAGCGAAAGAGAGAGGCAGCGAGGGAAAGAGAGAGGCAGCGAGGAAAGAGAGATGGAGGAAAAGAGAGAGACGACGAGGGAAAGAGAGAGATGGAGGGAAGAGAGAGATGACGAGGGAAAGAGAGAGATAACGAGGGAAAGAGAGAGATGACGAGGGAAAGAGAGATGGAGGAAAAGAGAGAGACGACGAGGGAAAGAGAGATGGAGGGAAAGAGAGGGATGATGAGGGAAAGAGAGAGATGATGAGGGAAAGAGAGAGATAACGAGGGAAAGAGAGAGATGACGAGGGAAAGAGAGATGGAGGAAAAGAGAGAGACGACGAGGGAAAGAGAGATGGAGGGAAAGAGAGGGATGATGAGGGAAAGAGAGAGATGATGAGGGAAAGAGAGAGATGGAGGAAAAGAGAGAGATGTCGAGGGATAGAGAGAGATGTCGAGGGAAAGAGAGAGACGACGAGGGAAAGAGAGAGATGACGAGGGATAGAGAGAGATGACGAGGGAAAGAGAGAGACGACGAGGGAAAGAGAGAGACGAAGAGGGAAAGAGAGAGACGACGAGGGAAAGAGAGAGACGACGAGGGAAAGAGAGAGACGACGAGGGAAAGAGAGAGATGGAGGAAAAGAGAGAGACGACGAGGGAAAGAGAGAGATGACTAGGGAAAGAGAGAGATGACGAGGGAAAGAGAGAGATGACGAGGGAAAGAGAGAGATAACGAGGGAAAGAGAGAGATGACGAGGGAAAGAGAGAGATAACGAGGGAAAGAGAGAGATGACGAGGGAAAGAGAGATGGAGGAAAAGAGAGAGACGACGAGGGAAAGAGAGATGGAGGGAAAGAGAGGGATGATGAGGGAAAGAGAGAGATGACGAGGGAAAGAGAGAGATGGAGGGAAAGAGAGAGATGACGAGGGAAAGAGAGAGACGACGAGGGAAAGAGAGAGACGACGAGGGAAAGAGAGGGACGAAGAGAGAAAGTGAGAGACGACGAGGGAAAGAGAGAGACGACGAGGGAAAGAGAGAGACGACGAGGGAAAAGAGAGACGGCGAGGGAAAGAGATGGAGGAAAGAGAGGGATGATGAGGAAAGAGAGAGACTCGAGGAAAGAGAGATGGAGGGAAAGAGAGAAAAGAGAGAGAGCGAGGAAAGAGAGAGGCGAGGGAAAGAGAGAGAGAAGAGAGAGAGAGGCAGCGAGGAAAGAGAGAGACGGCGAGGGAAAGAGAGAGACGCGAGGGAAAAGAGAGGCAGCGAGCGAAAGAGAGAGCGAGTTAAAGAGAGAGGCAGCGAGGAAAGAGAGAGGCGACGAGGAAAGAGAGAGACTAGCGAGGAAAGAGAGAGAGCGGCGAGGGAAAGAGAGAGACGAGGGAAAGAGAGAGACGAGGGAAAGAGAGAGAGATGGAGGAAAGAGAGAGATGATGAGGGAAAGAGAGAGATGACTAGGGAAAGAGAGATGGAGGGAAAGAGAGAGATGATGAGGAAAGAGAGATGGAGGGAAAGAGAGAGATGGAGGGAAAGAGAGAGATGACGAGGGAAAGAGAGAGATGTGAGGAAAGAGAGAGATAGCGAGGAAAGAGAGATGGAGGAAAAGAGAGAGGCGACGAGGAAAGAGAGATGGAGGGAATGAGAGAGATGATGAGGGAAGAGAGAGAGATGATGAGGAAGAGAGAGATGACGAGGAAAGAGAGAGATGTGAGGGAAAGAGAGAGATGGCGAGGGAAAGAGAGAGGCAGCGAGGGAAAGAGAGAGACGAGGAAAGAAAGAGATGACGAGGAAAGAGAGAGATGTCGAGGGAAAGAGAGAGACGACGAGGGAAAGAGAGAGACGACGAGGGAAAGAGAGAGACGACGAGGGAAAGAGAGAGATGACGAGGGAAAGAGAGATGACGAGGGAAAGAGAGATGGAGGAAAAGAGAGAGACGACGAGGGAAAGAGAGATGGAGGGAAAGAGAGATGGAGGAAAAGAGAGAGATGACGAGGGAAAGAGAGAGATGACGAGGGAAAGAGAGAGATGACGAGGGAAAGAGAGATGGAGGAAAAGAGAGAGACGACGAGGGAAGAGAGATGGAGGAAAGAGAGAGAGATGACGAGGGAAAGAGAGAGATGACGAGGGAAAGAGAGAGATGGAGGGAAAGAGAGAGATGACGAGGGAAAGAGAGAGACGACGAGGGAAAGAGAGAGATGGAGGGAAAGAGAGAGATGACGAGGGAAAGAGAGAGACGACGAGGGAAAGAAAGAGATGACGAGGGAAAGAGAGAGATGACGAGGGAAAGAGAGAGATGACTAGGGAAAGAGAGAGACGACGAGGGAAAGAGAGAGATGACGAGGGAAAGAGAGAGATGTCGAGGGAAAGAGAGAGATGACGAGGGAGGAAGAGAGATGACGAGGGAAAGAGAGAGATGACGAGGGAAAGAGAGAGATGACGAGGGAAGAGAGAGATGGAGGGAAAGAGAGAGATGTGAGGAAAGAGAGAGATGACGAGGGAAAGAGAGAGATGTGAGGGAAAGAGAGAGACGACGAGGGAAAGAGAGATGACGAGGGAAAGAGAGAGAGACGAGGAAAGAGAGAGATGTGAGGAAAGAGAGAGATGGAGGGAAAGAGAGAGACGAGGAAAGAGAGAGCAGCGAGGGAAAGAGAGAGATAGCGAGGTAAAGAGAGAGATGACGAGGAAAGAGAGAGATGACGAGGGAAAGAGAGAGAGATGACGAGGGAAAGAGAGAGAGCGACGAGGGAAAGAGAGATGACGAGGGAAAGAGAGAGATGACGAGGGAAAGAGAGAGATGACGAGGGAAAGAGAGAGATGGAGGGAAAGAGAGAGATGACGAGGGAAAGAGAGAGATGACGAGGGAAAGAGAGAGATGACGAGGGAAAGAGAGAGATGGAGGGAAAGAGAGAGACGACGAGGGAAAGAGAGAGACGACGAGGGAAAGAGAGAGATGACAAGGGAAAGAGAGAGATGACGAGGGAAAGAGAGAGACGACGAGGGAAAGAGAGATGTCGAGGGAAAGAGAGAGATGTCGAGGGAAAGAGAGAGATGACGAGGGAAAGAGAGAGATGACGAGGGAAAGATAGAGATGGAGGGAAAGAGAGAGACGACGAGGGAAAGAGAGAGACGACGAGGGAAAGAGAGAGACGACGAGGGAAAGAGAGAGATGACGAGGGAGGAAGAGAGATGACAGAGGGAGGAAGAGAGATGACAGAGGGAGGAAGAGAGATGACAGAGAGAGGAAGATGGAGGGATGACGGGAGAGACGACAGGCTTTCTGGGGGCGCTAGAGCGTAGTTTGCTGTCAGCAGAGTTTAGTCTGAAGACCTTTCTTCGTGTGTGTGTGTGTGTACTCCAAGCCTGTCCTTTGGCCATGGATTCGTTAAATTAAATAAAAAAAAACACAAAAACATTTCATTAACGTCAAACAACATTAGCATCGTGGTCTGTTCTAAGCTAGGCACTGACACACAGTGGAGGAGAACGGACACACACACACACACACACACACACACACAGGAGCAAACATATACACAGGCGTATGCCTGCACGTGTCAGTGTGTTCTCCCTGCTCCTCCAGTCACTGTTAATGTATCACAGTCAGACAGGCTCAGAGCTCAGTGACCTGTGTCAGACAAGAACCAGAGAGAGAGAGAGAGAGAGAGAGAGAGAGAGAGGGAGAAGGGAGAGGTAGAGTGAGAGAGAGAGAGAGAGAGAGAGAGAGAGAGAGAGAGAGAGAGAGAGAGAGAGAGAGAGAGAGAGAGAGAGAGAGAGAGAGAGAAGGGAGAGGTAGAGCCAGAGAACAGAGAGAGGGAGAGAGAATGGAGAAGAGAGAGGGGAGAGGGGAGTGCCACAGCAGTATGTTGACAGATATCAGCTTTAACCATTACAGTGATACATATCAGCACACAACAGGCCAGCCAGGTCGCTCAAGATTCACTTCCAAATTGGAAGCCTTTACAGCCAACCTCTAGGGGGCAACGGTGAGCTCGATTACCATCAAGTAGGCTTGGGTGTTGCTAGGGGCAAAGGTTAAAATCTCATACATCAAAAAAAGGTTAAAATCTCATACATCCAAAAAAAGGTTAAAATCTCATACATCCAAAAAGGTTTAATAATTCAACTTTTGGATTTTGAATTTGGCGCCTCACATTTCACCGGGTAGTGTCGTAGTTAGTAGTTTTAAATCTCATACATCCCAAAAAAGGTTAAAGTCTCACCTTCCTGGTAAAAACTGTTAGAAATTGCTGAGGTGTAGCCACTGTCAGGTGTGGCTCCTCTCCGGCCTACAGGTCACCAGGCGCACCTGCGCGTCGTCCAGACTCACCTGGACTCCATCACCTCCCTGATTACCTTCCCTGAATCGTCACTCCCCTTTTGGTTCCTCCCCCAGGCGTCATTGTTTCTCTTTCATGTCTGTGTGCTGTTAGCGTTTTCTTGTTTTCTTGTTTTCTTGTTTTTATGTTCCGTTTTATTTTATTAAAACACTCCCTGAACTTGCTTCCCGACTCTCAAGCGCACAGCGTTAACACCTACAGGCGTAGGCACTTCTAGAGGACACAAAGCTCAAGCGCACAGCGTTAACACCTACAGGAGTAGGCACTTCTAGAGGACACAAAGCTCAAGCGCACAGCGTTAACACCTACAGGCGTAGGCACTTCTAGAGGACACAAAGCTCAAGCGCACAGCGTTAACACCTACAGGCGTAGGCACTTCTAGAGGACACAAAGCTCAAGCGCACAGCGTTAACACCTACAGGCGTAGGCACTTCTAGAGGACACAAAGCTCAAGCGCACAGCGTTAACACCTACAGGCGTAGGCACTTCTAGAGGACACAAAGCTCAAGCGCACAGCGTTAACACCTACTGGCGTAGGCACTTCTAGAGGACACAAAGCTCAAGCGCACAGTACAAAATATGAAACAAAATATGAAACGTTCTGATGTACAGTGTTTCCTATTCAACAGAACTGTATGAAGACAGGGTTTGAAATGACTTGATATGCTTCCTACTATGATGTCACCTACCTTTTTATAAGTGTAAAATACAGACAGTATTTGCGTGTTTATTGTTCAGAACAAATTGGCATATTTTCTAATGGTCTGCCCCCCACAGCTGTGAACATCACACAGAGAGCCAGCTTGGCTTCCTGAACTCACCAGGAGCTCGCCTTTCGTCTCATATTATATATTGTCCGTCTGACAGAGTGTGTTTTGGTTTATAATCTATTATATTTACAGCTGTGAACATCACACAGAGAGCTAGCTTGGCTTCCTGAACTCACCAGGAGCTCGCCTTTAGTCTCATATTATATATTGTCCGTCTGACAGAGTGTTTTTTGGTTTATAATCTATTATATTTACAGCTGTGAACATCACACAGAGAGCCAGCTTGGCTTCCTGAACTCACCAGGAGCTCGCCTTTCGTCTCATATTATATATTGTCCGTCTGATAAACAAAGTAGTTTTTGGTTTAAAATCGATTCATTATTTTCTATTACTTTTGATAAAGTTGACTAAGAATCGATCTCTGACTGTGGTAAAGTGACAAACCGGTCTCTCCTGACACGATGTAAGGATGAAACCGGCCTCTCCTGCCACGATGTCAGGATGAAACCGGTCTCTCCTGCCACGATGTAAGGATGAAACCGGTCTCTCCTGCCACGACGGCGTCAGGATGAAACCGGTCTCTCCTGCTACGACGTCAGGATGAAACAGGTCTCTCCTGCCACGATGTCAGGATGAAACCGGTCTCTCCTGCCACGACGTCAGGATGAAACCGGTCTATCCTGCTACGATGTAAGGATGAAACCGGTCTCTCCTGCCACGATGTCAGGATGAAACCGGTCTCTCATGCCATGACGTCAGGATGAAACCGGTCTCTCCTGCCACGATGTCAGGATGAAACCGGTCTCTCCTGCTACGATGTAAGGATGAAACCGGTCTCTCCTGCCACGATGTAAGGATGAAACCGGTCTCTCCTGCTACGACGTCAGGATGAAACTGGTCTCTCCTGCCACGATGTCAGGATGAAACCGGTCTCTCCTGCCATGACGTCAGGATGAAACCGGTCTCTCCTGCCACGACGTCAGGATGAAACCGGTCTATCCTGCTACGATGTAAGGATGAAACCGGTCTCTCCTGCCACGATGTAAGGATGAAACCGGTCTCTCCTGCCACGACGTCAGGATGAAACCGGTCTCTCCTGCTACGATGTCAGGATGAAACCGGTCTCTCCTGCCACGATGTCAGGATGAAACCGGTCTCTCCTGCCATGACGTCAGGATGAAACCGGTCTCTCCTGCCACGATGTCAGGATGAAACCGGTCTCTCCTGCTACGATGTAAGGATGAAACCGGTCTCTCCTGCCACGATGTAAGGATGAAACCGGTCTCTCCTGCCACGACGTCAGGATGAAACCGGTCTCTCCTGCCACGACGTCAGGATGAAACTGGTCTCACCTGCCACGACGTCAGGATGAAACTGGCCTCTCCTGCCACGACGTCAGGATGAAACTGGCCTCTCCTGCCACGACGTCAGGATGAAACCGGTCTCTCCTGCCACGACGTCAGGATGAAACCGGCCTCTCCTGCCACGATGTAAGGATGAAACCGGTCTCTCCTGCCACGACGTAAGGATGAAACCGGTCTCTCCTGCCACGACGTCAGGATGAAACCGGTCTCTCCTGTTGGGGATGGGAATAGAGGAAGGCCCTAAACCCTTTCTAGGGTGTTGTTGATAGAGTAAGGCCCTAAACCCTTGCTAGGGTGTTGGGAATAGAGGAAGGCCCTAAACCCTTTCTAGGGTGTTGTTGATAGAGTAAGACCCTAAACCCTTGCTAGGGTGTTGTGGATAGAGTAAGACCCTAAACCCTTGCTAGGGTGTTGGGGATAGAGTAAGACCCTAAACCCTTGCTAGGGTGTTGTTGATAGAGTAAGACCCTAAACCCTTGCTAGGGTGTTGGGGATAGAGTAAGACCCTAAACCCTTGCTAGGGTGTTGTTGATAGAGTAAGGTCCTAAACCCTTGCTAGGGTGTTGGGGATAGAGTAAGACCCTAAACCCTTGCTAGGGTGTTGGGGATAGAGTAAGACCCTAAACCCTTGCTAGGGTGTTGTGGATAGAGTAAGACCCTAAACCCTTGCTAGGGTGTTAGGGATAGAGTAAGGCCCTAAACCCTTGCTAGGGTGTTGGGGATAGAGTAAGACCCTAAACCCTTGCTAGGGTGTTGTTGATAGAGTAAGGCCCTAAACCCTTGCTAGGGTGTTGGGGATAGAGTAAGGTCCTAAACCCTTGCTAGGGTGTTGGGGATAGAGTAAGACCCTAAACCCTTGCTAGGGTGTTGGGGATAGAGTAAGGTCCTAAACCCTTGCTAGGGTGTTGTTGATAGAGTAAGACCCTAAACCCTTGCTAGGGTGTTGGGGATAGAGTAAGGTCCTAAACCCTTGCTAGGGTGTTGGGGATAGAGTAAGGTCCTAAACCCTTGCTAGGGTGTTAGGGATAGAGTAAGGCCCTAAACCCTTGCTAGGGTGTTGTTGATAGAGGAAGGTCCTAAACCCTTGCTAGGGTGTTGTTGATAGAGGAAGGTCCTAAACCCTTGCTAGGGTGTTGGGGATAGAGTAAGGCCCTAAACCCTTGCTAGGGTGTTGGGGAATAGAGTAAGGTCCTAAACCCTTGCTAGGGTGTTGTTGATAGAGGAAGGTCCTAAACCCTTGCTAGGGTTTTGGGGATAGAGTAAAGTCCTAAACCCTTGCTAGGGTGTTAGGGATGAAATGCGACCCTAAACCCTTGCTAGGGTGTTGGGGATAGAGTAAGGCCCTAAACCCTTGCTAGGGTGTTGGGGATAGAGTAAGGCCCTAAACCCTTGCTAGGGTGTTAGGGATGGGATTGTAAGAAGGCCGTAAACCCGCACTTCGGCTCTGAGGATCAGGTTAAATCCTAGAAAGCACTTTGTTTCTGTTTTAAAGTAATGGCAGGGTTCCAGAGAGAGAAACAGGAGGAGATACTAATTTAAACCTGGTCTTAAATAATGAATCCGATTGGTTTTGACCTTAGAGGAGAATCATATTGAGAATCAAATGATTTTGTAACAAATTAGCCTGATGAAATGTACAGCTCTTCAGATGGATTCATAATCAGTGGATAATGGATAATGGAATAATACTGTTTAGGACCTTTTCAAAAGTAGTTGTTCCTGAACCAGCACCTGGATCAGACTGTACAGTGTTGTCTTTCCTGTTGATGCCTCAGTCTGTTACTGTTCTGCACCAAGAGGACATAAGAGCTGTAGATGCCTCAGTCTGTTACCGTTCTGCACCAAGAGGACATAAGAGCTGTAGATGCCTCAGTCTGTTCCTGTTCTGCACCAAGAGGACATAAGAGCTGTAGATGCCTCAGTCAGTTCCTGTTCTGCACCAAGAGGACATAAGAGCTGTAGATGCCTCAGTCTGTTACTGTTCTGCACCAAGAGGACATAAGAGCTGTAGATGCCTCAGTCTGTTCCTGTTCTGCACCAAGAGGACATAAGAGCTGTAGATGCCTCAGTCAGTTCCTGTTCTGCACCAAGAGGACATAAGAGCTGTAGATGCCTCAGTCTGTTACTGTTCTGCACCAAGAGGACATAAGAGTTGTAGATGCCTCAGTCTGTTCCTGTTCTGCACCAAGAGGACATAAGAGCTGTAGATGCCTCAGTCTGTTACTGTTCTGCACCAAGAGGACATAAGAGCTGTAGATGCCTCAGTCTGTTCCTGTTCTGCACCAAGAGGACATAAGAGCTGTAGATGCCTCAGTCTGTTACTGCTCTGCACCAAGAGGACATAAGAGCTGTAGATGCCTCAGTCTGGATGATCTGATACGTATTGAATGGTCACTGCCTGGAATGGTGGAATGTGTTTATTTATAACCTATTGTGGTAATCTCTAGGGGACAATTACACTGTCACACAGATTTCTAAGGAGTTTGTGAGTGTGTGTGTGTGTGTGTGTGTGAGTGTGTGTGTGTGTGTATGAGTGAGTTTGTGTGAGTGTGTGTGTGTGTGTGTGTTAATGAAGCGTTCACAGAGGACCAGACGAGGCGTAATGGCAAGAGGTGACGTCCTAATTACCCAGCATTATCTGTAATCACACACACCTTCACTGAGACAGGCAAGCAAGCACGGTCACATGCAACGTAGGTCACACACTACATTGGAAACAGAAAACGAACAACGATATGATACAGAATATAATTTCCTGGGATCCAAGCTGTAGGCGGAGTGTCTGTGTATGTGTGTGTGTGTGTGTGTGTGTGTGTTTGTGTTAATGAGTCATTCACAACGGACGAGACGAGGCGTAATCACAGAGGTGAAGTCATGAGAGAGAGAGAGAGAGAGAGAGAGAGAGAGAGAGAGAGTGGGGGATTTTAGGGCGTGAAGGCAAAAAGAGATTTAGAGAGAGAGAAAGAGAGAGAGAGAGAGAGAGAGAGAGAGAGAGAGAGAGAGAGAGAGAGAGAGAGAGAGAGAGAGAGAGAGAGAGAGAGAATAAACAAGGAGAGAAGGAGAGGATGAGCGGGTAGAGAGATCAGAGAGGAATCCACAAGGAGAGAAGGAGAGGATGAGCAGGTAGAGAGATCAGAGGAATCCACAAGGAGAGAAGGAGAGGATGAGCAGGTAGAGAGATCAGAAGGAATCCACAAGGAGAGAAGGAGAGGATGAGCAGGTAGAGAGATCAGAGGGAATCCACAAGGAGAGAAGGAGAGGATGAGCAGGTAGAGAGATCAGAGGGAATCCACAAGGAGAGGATGAGCAGGTAGAGAGATCAGAGGGAATCCACAAGGAGAGAAGGAGAGAGAGCGGGTAGAGAGATCAGAGGGAATCCACAAGGAGAGAAGGAGAGGGAGCGGGTAGAGAGATCAGAGGGAATCCACAAGGAGAGAAGGAGAGGATGAGCAGGTAGAGATCAGAGGGAATCCACAAAGAGAGAAGGAGAGGATGAGCAGGTAGAGAGATCAGAGGGAATCCACAAGGAGAGAAGGAGAGGATGAGCAGGTAGAGAGATCAGAGGGAATCCACAAGGAGAGAAGGAGAGGATGAGCAGGTAGAGAGATCAGAAGGAATCCACAAGGAGAGAAGGAGAGGATGAGCAGGTAGAGAGATCAGAGGGAATCCACAAGGAGAGAAGGAGAGGATGAGCAGGTAGAGAGATCAGAGGGAATCCACAAGGAGAGAAGGAGAGGATGAGCAGGTAGAGAGATCAGAGGGAATCCACAAGGAGAGGATGAGCAGGTAGAGAGATCAGAGGGAATCCACAAGGAGAGAAGGAGAGAGAGCGGGTAGAGAGATCAGAGGGAATCCACAAGGAGAGAAGGAGAGGGAGCGGGTAGAGAGATCAGAGGGAATCCACAAGGAGAGAAGGAGAGGATGAGCAGGTAGAGAGATCAGAGGGAATCCACAAAGAGAGAAGGAGAGGATGAGCAGGTAGAGAGATCAGAGGAATCCACAAGGAGAGAAGGAGAGGATGAGCAGGTAGAGAGATCAGAGGAATCCACAAGGAGAGAAGGAGAGGATGAGCAGGTAGAGAGATCAGAGGGAATCCACAAGGAGAGGATGAAAGCAACAAAATCTCATGGTCTCACCAATTTGACTTCAGATTCTGACGTTTGTCCACTTTTCTCCAAATGTAAAAGTTTTGGACATCCTGGGTTGCTCTTCCTTCATGCAGCTCTGCCTGCTGTGGCTCCTCCTTCATGCAGCTCTGCCTGCTGTGGCTCCTCCTTCATGCAGCTCTGCCTGCTGTGGCTCCTCCTTCATGCAGCTCTGCTTAATGCGGCTCCTCTTTCATGAAGCTCCGACTGCTGTGGCTCCTCCTTCATGCAGCTCCGCCTGCTGTGGCTCCTCCTTCATGATGCTCCGCCTGCTGTGGCTCCTCCTTCATGCAGCTCCGCCTGCTGTGGCTCCTCCTTCATGCAGCTACGCCTGCTGTGGCTCCTCCTTCATGCAGCTCCGCCTGCTGTGGCTCCTCCTTCATGCAGCTCTGCCTGCTGCGGCTCCTCCTTCATGCAGCTCTGCTTAATGCGGCTCCTCCTTCATGCGGCCCCTACTGCATTAATTAACCAAGCATACTTGATGGTAATAGCACTTACCGTTGCCCCAAGTGGCGGGTTTTAAAGGCATCCCCCGACGTCCAATTTCAAAGGGAATCTTGAGCGACCTGGCTGAGAAAGAGACAGAAACATACAGGGGGAGGGTTGTGTAACTGGGAACAGCATATCAATGAAGGTTTACTGGCTGAGAAAGAGACAGCAACATGCAGGGGGAGGGTTGTGTAACTGGGAACAGCATATAAATGAAGGTTTACTGGCTTTTCCCTATATAGTGCTACTAGACCAGAGCTGAGTCCCAGTTAGCAACCTGTTCCCTATATAGAGCTACTAGACCAGAGCTGAGTCCCAGTTAGCACCCTGTTCCCTATATAGAGCTACTAGACCAGAGCTGAGTCCCAGTTAGCACCCTGTTCCTATATAGAGCTACTAGACCAGATCTGAGTCCCAGTTAGCAACCTGTTCCCTATATAGTGCTACTAGACCAGAGCTGAGTCCCAGTTAGCACCCTGTTCCCTATATAGTGCAACTAGACCAGAGCTGAGTCCCAGTTAGCACCCTGTTCCTTATGTAGTGCTACTAGATCAGAGCTGAGTCCCAGTTAGCACCCTGTTCCCTATATAGAGCACTACTGTTGACCAGGGTCCAATGGGTAATATTTAGGATGCACCCTGGTGCTGCTCATTGTACACTCCAGGAAGGAGAATATGCAGGAAGGATTTCCACTGCTGGCTGGGCTGATGGCTGGGCTGCTGGCTGGGCTGTTGGCTGTGCTGCTGGCTGTGCTGCTGGCTGGGATGATGGCTGGGCTGATGGCTGGGCTGATGGCTGGGCTGCTGCGGAGAAAAACTTTTATGAGTTAGTATTTAAAGAACAACTGGGATTTAAAACATAGAGTTGGGGTGACTACACACACACACTTGCACGAGTGAGCGCAGGCACGCACGCACACATACATATACACACACACAAACACACACACACATCCTTGAAGTGGAGTTGACTCAAGTGTTCTCTTCACTGATTAATTACTGTGTTTTAGTTGGTAGATGAACAGCTTCGTCTGAGGTTTTCGGAGAGCGGCTTTCTGGAAACGTTTAATGACAACAGGCTTGAGTGGAGAGGGAGGGAGAGGGAGGGAAAGAGTGGGAGAGGGAGGGAGAGTGTGGGAGAGGGAGGGAGAGGGAGGGAGAGAGTGGGAGAGAGTGGGAGAGGGAGGGAGAGGGAGGGAGAGAGTGGAGAGAGTGGGAGAGGGAGGGAGGGAGGAGAGGAGGGAGAGTGGGAGAGGGAGGGAGAGGGAAGGAGAGAGTGGGAGAGAGTGGGAGAGGGAGGGAGAGGGAGGGAGAGAGTGGGAGAGAGTGGGAGAGAGAGAGGGAGAGGGAGGGAGAGAGTGGGTGAGGGAGGGAGAGAGTGGGAGAGAGTGGGAGAGGGAGGGAGAGGGAGGGAGAGAGTGGGAGAGAGTGGGAGAGAGTGGGAGGGAGAGGGAGGGAGAGGGAGGGAGAGAGAGAGTGGGAGAGAGTGGGAGAGGGAGGGAGAGGGAGGGAGAGAGTGGGAGAGAGTGGGGAGAGAGGGAGAGGGAGGGAGAGAGTGGGTGAGGGAGGGAGAGAGTGGGAGAGAGTGGGAGAGGGAGGGAGAGGGAGGGAGAGATTGGGAGAGGGAGGGATAGAGTGGGATAGAGTGGAAGAGGGAGGAGAGGAGAGGGAGAGGGAGAGGGAGAGGGAGAGGGAGGAGGGAGGGAGAGGGAGAGGAGAGGGAGGGAGGAGAGGGAGAGGAGAGGGAGAGAGAGAGAGAGAGAGTGGGAGGAGACAGAAAGAGAGAGCATATCAAATATGATTCAACCCCATCCACCATGTCCTATCAAAACCCAGTCTACTAGATGGTAATAACCCCATCATGCCCTATCAAAACCCAGCCTACTAGATGGTAATAACCCCATCATGTCCTATCAAAACCCAGTCTACTAGATGGTAATAACCCCACCATGTCCTATCAAAACCCCGTCTACTAGATGGTAATAACCCCACCATGTCCTATCAAAACCCAGTCTACTAGATGGTAATAACCCCACCATGTCCTATCAAAACCCAGCCTACTAGATGGTAATAACCCCACCATGCCCTATCAAAACCCAGCCTACTAGATGGTAAAAACCCCACCATGTCCTATCAAAACCCAGTCTACTAGATGATAATAACCCCACCATGTCCCTATCAAAACCCAGCCTACTAGATGGTAATAACCCTGACCACCATGTCCTATCAAAACCCAGCCTACTAGATGGTAATAACCCCATCCACCATGTCCTATCAAAACCCAGTCTACTAGATGGTAATAACCCCACCATGCCCTATCAAAACCCAGCCTACTAGATGGTAATAACCCCATCATGTCCTATCAAAACCCAGCCTACTAGATGGTAATAACCCCACCATGTCCTATCAAAACCCAGCCTACTAGATAGTAATAACCCCAACATGTCCTATCAAAACCCAGCCTACCAGATGGTAATAACCCCACCATGTCCTATCAAAACCCAGTCTACTAGATGGTAATAACCCTGCACCATGTCCTATCAAACCCAGCCTACTAGATGGTAATAACCCCACCATGTCCTATCAAAACCCAGCCTACTAGATGGTAATAACCCCACCATGTCCTATCAAAACCCAGCCTACTAGATGGTAATAACCCCACACCATGTCCTATCAAAACCCAGCCTACTAGATGGTAATAACCCCACCATGTCCTATCAAAACCCAGCCTACTAGATGGTAATAACCCCACCATGTCCTATCAAAACCCAGCCTACTAGATGGTAATAACCCCACCATGTCCTATCAAAACCCAGTCTACTAGATGGTAATAACCCCACCATGTCCTATCAAAACCCAGCCTACTAGATGGTAATAACCCTGACCACCATGTCCTATCAAAACCCAGTCTACTAGATGGTAATAACCCCACCATGTCCTATCAAAACCCAGCCTACTAGATGGTAATAACCCCACCATGTCCTATCAAAACCCAGCCTACTAGATGGTAATAACCCCACCATGTCCTATCAAACCCAGTCTACTAGATGGTAATAACCCCATCCACCATGTCCTATCAAAACCCAGTCTACTAGATGGTAATAACCCCACCATGTCCTATCAAAACCCAGCCTACTAGATGGTAATAACCCCACCATGTCCTATCAAAACCCAGTCTACTAGATGATAATAACCCCACCATGTCCTATCAAAACCCAGCCTACTAGATGGTAATAACCACCATGTCCTATCAAACCCAGCCTACTAGATGGTAATAACCCCACCATGTCCTATCAAAACCCAGTCTACTAGATGGTAATAACCCCACCATGTCCTATCAAAACCCAGTCTACTAGATGGTAATAACCCCACCATGTCCTATCAAAACCCAGCCTACTAGATGGTAATAACCCCACCATGTCCTATCAAAACCCAGCCTACTAGATGGTAATAACCCCACCATGTCCTATCAAAACCCAGCCTACTAGATGGCAATAACCCCACCATGTCCTATCAAAACCCAGTCTACTAGATGGTAATAACCCCATCCACCATGTCCTATCAAAACCCAGTCTACTAGATGGTAATAACCCCATCCACCATGTCCTATCAAAACCCAGTCTACTAGATGGTAATAACCCCACCATGCCCTATCAAAACCCAGTCTACTAGATGGTAATAACCCCACCATGTCCTATCAAAACTCAGCCTACTAGATGGTAATAACCCTGACCACCATGTCCTATCAAAACCCAGCCTACTAGATGGTAATAACCCCACCATGTCCTATCAAAACTCCAGCCTACTAGATGGTAATAACCCCATCCACCATGTCCTATCAAAGCCCAGCCTACTAGATGGTAATAACCCCACCATGTCCTATCAAAACCCAGCCTACTAGATGGTAATAACCCCACCATGTCCTATCAAAACCCAGTCTACTAGATGGTAATAACCCCACCATGTCCTATCAAAACCCAGCCTACTAGATGGTAATAACCCCACCATGTCCTATCAAAACCCAGTCTACTAGATGGTAATAACCCCACCATGCCCTATCAAAACCCAGCCTACTAGATGGTAATAACCCCACCATGTCCTATCAAAACCCAGCCTACTAGATGGTAATAACCCCACCATGTCCTATCAAAACCCAGTCTACTAGATGGTAATAACCCCATCCACCATGTCCTATCAAAACCCAGTCTACTAGATGGTATTAACCCCACCATGTCCTATCAAAACCCAGTCTACTAGATGGTAATAACCCCACCATGTCCTATCAAACCCAGCCTACTAGATGGTAATAACCCCACCTTGTCCTATCAAAACCCAGCCTACTAGATGGTAATAACCCCACCATGTCCTATCAAAACCCAGTCTACTAGATGGTAATAACCCCATCCACCATGTCCTATCAAAACCCAGTCTACTAGATGGTAATAACCCCACCATGTCCTATCAAAACCCAGTCTACTAGATGGTAATAACCCCACCATGCCCTATCAAAACCCAGTCTACTAGATGGTAATAACCCCACCATGTCCTATCAAAACCCAGCCTACTAGATGGTAATAACCTGACCACCATGTCCTATCAAAACCCAGCCTACTAGATGGTAATAACCCCACCATGTCCTATCAAAACCCAGCCTACTAGATGGTAATAACCCCACCATGTCCTATCAAAGCCCAGCCTACTAGATGGTAATAACCCCACCATGTCCTATCAAACCCAGCCTACTAGATGGTAATAACCCCACCATGTCCTATCAAAACCCAGCCTACTAGATGGTAATAACCCCACCATGTCCTATCAAAACCCAGTCTACTAGATGGTAATAACCCCACCATGCCCTATCAAAACCCAGCCTACTAGATGGTAATAACCCCACCATGTCCTATCAAAACCCAGCCTACTAGATGGTAATAACCCCATCCACAATGTCCTATCAAAACCCGTCTACTAGATGGTAATAACCCTGACCACCATGTCCTATCAAAACCCAGCCTACTAGATGGTAATAGCCCCACCATGTCCTATCAAAACCCAGCCTACTAGATGGTAATAACCCCATCATGTCCTATCAAAACCCAGTCTACTAGATGGTAATAGCTAGAGTATCCTCCTAAATACACACACACACACACACACACACACACACACACACACACACACACACACACACACACACACACACACACACACACACACACACACACACACACACACACACACACACACACACAGTGAATTAGAAGGTGAATCATCAGGGCGGGGGCATTACAGCATTAGAAACAGATGTTTATGGATTAGTCTGACCTTCTGGGAGCTTGAAACTGCAGAACAACACAAAGTCAACAAGCAGGGAAAGCCTGGAGGAGGCTCAAACACTTTCTCTCCTTTCCTTCTCTCCTTCCCTTCTCTCCTTCTCTCCTTCCCTTCTCTCCTTCCCTTATTTCCTTCTCTCCTTCCATTATTTCCTTCTCACATCTCCTTCTCTCCTTCCCTTTCTCTCCTTCCATCCTTCCCTTCTCTCCTTCCCTTACCTCCTTTCCTTTTTCTCCTTCTATCTTTTCTCCTTCCCTTCTCTCCTTCTCTCCTTCCCTTTTCTCCTTCCCCTATTTCCTTCTCTCCTTCCGTCTCTCCTTCTCTCCTTCCCTTCTCTCCTTCCCTTCTCTCCTTCCCTTATTTCCTTCTCTCCTTCCATTATTTCCTTTTCACATCTCCTTCTCTCCTTCCCTTCTCTCCTTCCATCCTTCCCTTCTCTCCTTCCCTTACCTCCTTTCCTTTTTTCTCCTTCTATCTTTTTCTCCTTCCCTTCTCTCCTTCTCTCCTTCCCTTTTCTCCTTCCCTTCTCTCCTTCTCTCCTTCTCGTCTTCTCTCATCCTTAAAAATGAGGTCTCTCAACCACAGTGTGGTTGGTGGCACCTTAATTGGTGGAGGACGGGCTCGCGGTAAACGGCTGGAGCAGAATGGGTGAAATGGTATCAAATGCATCAAACAGACGGTTTGGCGCCGTTTAATCTGCTCCGTTCCAGACATTTACTATGAGCTGTCCTCCCCTTCAGCCGCCTCCGCTGCTCTCAACCAATTAAAACTAGAGCTGAAAAACCAACAGTACTGTCAGAGCCGGTAGTTAGTGGGTACAGCTGATGCTGCAGTCGTTGTAGCCAGGGAACTTGGACAAAGGAAATGCGCTATTCTATTAGGATCACTTCTATTCCCAGACTGCAAACCAATTAGCAAACACACAGATTAGGCTGAAATAAAACAAACAAGAGAGGGAGAGGAGAGAGGGGGAGAGAGAGAGTGAGAGGGGCAGAGAGAGAGAGGGGGAGAGAGAGAGGGCAGAGAGAGAGAGAGAGAGAGAGAGAGAGAGAGAGAGAGAGAGAGAGAGAGAGAGAGAGGGAGGGAGAAGGGAGAGAGAGAGAGAGAGGGGGGAGAGAGAGGGAGGAGAGGGGAGAGTGAGAGGGGAGAGAGAGGGATGGAGAGAGAGGGAGGGAGAGAGAGAGAGGGGATGGAGAGAGAGGAGAGAGAGAGAGAGAGAGAGGAGAGAGAGGGGGAGAGAGTGAGAGAGAGGGGAGGGAGAGAGAGAGGGGGAGAGAGAGTGAAAGGGGAGAGAGAGAGAGAGAGAGGGGGAGAGAGAGTGATAGAGGGGATGGAGAGAGAGATAGAGAGAGGGGGAGGAAAGAGAAGATGCTGCAGTCGTTGTAACCAGGGACTTTGACAAAGGAAATGCGCTATTCTATTAGCATCACTTCTATTCCCAGACTGCAAACCAATTAGCAAACACACAGATTAGGCTGAAATAAAACAAACAGGAGAGGGAGAGAGAGAGAGAGAGAGAGAGAGATAGAGGCGAGAGAGAGGGGAGGGGAGAGAGAAAGACAGGGAGGGAGAGAGAGAGGGGGAGAGAGAGGGAGAGAGAGAGGAGTGGAGGACTTGCCTAGTTCAGTAAAGGTTAATTAAAAGATCCGGGCTCTGGCTTGGCCACTCAAGGACATTCAGAGACTTGTCCCAAAGCCACTCCTGCGTTGTCTTGGCTGTGTGCTTAGGGTCGTTGTCCTGTTGGAAGGTCAACCTGCTTAGGGTCGTTGTCCTGTTGGAAGGTGAACCTTCGCCCCCCAGTCTGAGGTCCTGAGTGCTCTTGAGCAGGATTTCATCAAGGATCTCTCTGCACTTTGCTCAGTTCATCTTTCCCTTGATCCTGACTAGTCTCCCATTCCCCCAGCATGAAAAACATCTCACCAGCATTATGCTGCCACCATCATGCTTCACCGTAGGAATGGTGCCAGGTTTCCTCCACACGTGATGCTTGGCATTCAGGCCAAAGAGTTACATTTTGGTTTCCTCAGACCAGAGAATCTTGTTTCTCATGGTCTGAGAGTCCTTTAGGTGCCTTTTGGCAAACTCCAAGCGGTCTGTCATGTGCCTTTTACTGAGAAGTGGCTTCCGTCTGGCCACTCTACATTAAATGCCTGATTGGTGGAGTGCTGCAGAGTTGGTTGTCCTTCTGGCACGTTCTCCCATCTCCACAGAGGAACTCTGGAACTCTGTCAGAGTGACCATCGGGTTCTTGGTCACCTCCCTGACAGCTATGAGGAAGAGTCTTGCTGGTTCCAAACTTCTTCCATTTAAGAATGATGGAGGCCACTGTGTTCTTGGGGACCTTCAATGCTGCAGACATTTATTGTTGCCCTTCCCCAGATCGTCCTAAAACCAACAGACAGAGGAGGAACTACAGAATGACAGAATAACAAGCCAACAGACAGAGGAGGAACTACAGAATGACAGAATAACAAGCCAACAGACAGAGGAGGAACTACAGAATGACAGAATAACAAGCCAACAGACAGAGGAGGAACTACAGAATGACAGAATAACAAGCCAACAGACAGAGGGAAGAACTACAGAATGACAGAATAACAAGCCAACAGACAGAGGAGGAACTACAGAATGACAGAATAACAAGCCAACAGACAGAGGAGGAACTACAGAATGACAGAATAACAAGCCAACAGACAAGAGGAGGAACTACAGAATGACAGAATAACAAGCCAACAGACAGAGGAAGAACTACAGAATGACAGAATAACAAGCCAACAGACAAGAGGAGGAACTACAGAATGACAGAATAACAAGCCAACAGACAGAGGAGGAACTACAGAATGACAGAATAACAAGCCAACAGACAGAGGAGGAACTACAGAATGACAGAATAACAAGCCAACAGACAAGAGGAGGAACTACAGAATGACAGAATAACAAGCCAACAGACAGAGGAGGAACTACAGAATGACAGAATAACAAGCCAACAGACAGAGGAGGAACTACAGAATGACAGAATAACAAGCCAACAGACAGAGGAAGAACTACAGAATGACAGAATAACAAGCCAACAGACAAGAGGAAGAACTACAGAATGACAGAATATCAGGCCAACAGACAGAGGAGGAACTACAGAATGACAGAATAACAAGCCAACAGACAGAGGAAGAACTACAGAATGACAGAATAACAAGCCAACAGACAAGAGGAGGAACTACAGAATGACAGAATAACAAGCCAACAGACAGAGGAGGAACTACAGAATGACAGAATAACAAGCCAACAGACAGAGGAAGAACTACAGAATGACAGAATAACAAGCCAACAGACAAGAGGAGGAACTACAGAATGACAGAATAACAAGCCAACAGACAGAGGAGGAACTACAGAATGACAGAATAACAAGCCAACAGACAGAAGAGGAACTACAGAATGACAGAATAACAAGCCAACAGACAGAGGAGGAACTACAGAATGACAGAATAACAAGCCAACAGACAGAGGAGGAACTACAGAATGACAGAATAACAAGCCAACAGACAGAGGAGGAACTCCAGAATGAAAACAGAACAACACAGACACACACTATTAAATATTTAGACTTATATAGTGGACACACACACACACACAGACACACACACACACACACACACACAGGTATCCCGTTTAGAGTACCCACTCCCTCTTGTATGTGATTATCTACTGAATTCGACGTTAGAGCTGACCAAATCAAAGACTCTATGTAGAGATAGAGAGAGAGAGACGTACAGCTCTATGATTCATCCTGACAACTTAAGGCTTAGTCCAACACACACACACACACATTGTGAGCGTGTCTGTATGAAATGGTCAATTACAGAAACAGGTGTTAGTTTAATAGACGGCTTCTAGGCATGGGGAGGCAGCGGGGCGAGAGACCATACGATCCACCCGTTAATCTGATTACATAGAGAGAAGGAGTGAGAAAGAGAGAGAGAGAATCAACTCAAAAGAATCAAGTCAAAAGAATCAAGTCAAAAGAATCAAGTCAAAAGAATCAAGTCAAAAGAATCAAGTCACACATGGCACCCTATTCAGTTCGCCACTGAGTGTGTTGTTGACAGAAACGTGTTTTACTAGCCTGAGTTATAATACTCTACACCGCCATTCATCTTTCACATGGTGAATTTCACAAATATTCAAAATGATTGTGTGGTTTGTGTAGGCTTACCTTGGCCTGATGTTGTTGATAGCTGTGCGGTTCTCTCTCGGGACAAATCGGGAGTTTCCCGTCAAGAGGAGAGACACGGAGGCCCAGCTGGCCTAGATAGCCTGGAGCCTCAAAATGAGGACGCTAACAAACTTCAATGCTGAAGGAGGCTGTGTTTATTTTTGCTTTATTCCAGGACAATGTGGACGGCCCGGACTTTCAGAGTAGCAAATGTCTGCTTGCAGAGGACTACGAGAGCGAAGTGGCTACTCTCAGCAAACAGGTAGGGAACATACACAACCTACTGGGAAATCCTGCTCAAGCTACTGGAGAATCCTGCTCAAGCTACTGGGAAATCCTGCTCAAGCTACTGGGAATCCTGCTCAAGCTACTGGGGAATCCTGCTCAAGCTACTGGGAAATCCTGCTCAAGCTACTGGGGAATCCTGCTCAAGCTACTGGAGAATCCTGCTCAAGCTACTGGGAAATCCTGCTCAAGCTACTGGGGAATCCTGCTCAAGCTACTGGGGAATCCTGCACAAGCTACTGGGAATCCTGCTCAAGCTACTGGGGAATCCTGCTCAAGCTACTGGGAATCCTGCTCAAGTTACTGGGAATCCTACACAAGCTACTGGGGAATCCTACACAAGCTACTGGGGAATCCTGCTCAAGCTACTGGGGAATCCTGCACAAGGATGGGGAATCCAAACCCACCTACTTTTCTTTCTCTTCCACCCCAGTAGCCGGACGCCTCTCTGGCCTGGTGGCAGTGTCGCCACCGTGTCGGCTCTCCACAGCTGACTGGCCGGTACTCTGCAGGGATCCCTCCCCGAAGGAGTCTCCCCATTCACTGAAGAATGGAGCTAGTAGGATGCTCCTGGATGACTTGGTGGATGTTCCAGTTCTCCATCCTACCAAACAGCCATAGAGATATTTCACTCGCCATGGATATTTAAAATAGTGTACTCTGGCAACAGGGGGGCCTCCTTGGAGATGTTAATTCCAGAACAGACACAGACCAGAAACAGCTTCGCCGCCCGGGATCCAGAGGTTCCGGCGCCTTCTTCCCTGGGGGCTTCGATTCCAGATCGGATCCGGAGGCACCTGCATCTTCGTCCTCTGTTCTGTCTCCCTCTCTGGTGGCTTCTACCTTGGGTTCCAGATCCTCGGTGCTCCCAACCTCATCAGACCGTGAGGCTGTCTGAGCCTCAAGCCCATTTCATTATCCCAGCTGGATCTGGTCCATCGGGCCCCACTGCCCTTCAGTCCTCGAGGGTTTGCGAAATCACTCGAGACAAAAGAACAGCCAGTCCTCCTCAGCTATCGCACCAGCCGTCGTCATATAGCAGTTCCATGGTAAGAAACATCATGGTTCCAGGGGGGAAAAAACCCTGTGCTATCCTGGAGCACGAGTACAGGACATTGCAAGCCTGCTTCCGACCGTTCTATAACAGATTCTGGGAGCTGATGCTGTGTTCGTCCGTTTGGGGTCAATTGACAATAGGAGGACAAGCTTGGAACTTCGGAAAAATGATTTTAAAGAACTGATTCTAGAACTGAAAGATTCCAAAAAGAGGCCAATTATTTTCCAGGTCCGATACCATCGTTGGGCCCCATGGGTGTGAAAGATTCAGCAGGTTACTGGTATTATACACGGTCTAAAACATTACTCTAGCTCTGTTGGAATCACTTTTATAGATAACTTTTGACACCTTCTGGAAACAGAAGATACTCTACAGGAATGAATGAGTCCATACAAATCATCTTTGCTTCTTCTTCTTGCGTTGAGATAATGACTTATCAATGACCCAAGCCCAGCTCAAATAATCCCTACCATTGTGTCGTTGAGTTGTCGTAGTGCTGCTGCAAATGTACATTGTCTCAGTGGTGTTGGCAGACACAATGTCAGTAACCTAACTTATGTCCCTCTAACTCCTCTGAATGCCTCTGTTGATCCTACAGCTATTGTATGCATGTAATCATGTGCCTATGAACCAGATTTATACTGTTAGCGCTGAGGTGGTGTTCCCTAGTAGGAAGTCCACTGTGAGCAGATGAAACTCACTTAGACAATGCCTTTGATGATACAGTGGTAGCAATACATGGTTATAACATCTACAGAAAATACAGAAATGCCTATGGTGGAGGTGCTGCTGTTTATGTTCAGAACCCCATTCCTTTAAAGATTGGGAGAGGATCTCTGTTGAAGTAATATGGCTACAGGTTCATCTGCTTCACCTAAAGCCTATTTTAGTGGAAAGCTGCTATAGACCATCATATGCTAACAGTCAGAATCTGGATTATAGTCCCCCAGGTTGTTACCAGTCTCCTCTATCTACAGTGTTATTGTTATAGACCCCCAGGTTGTTACCAGTCTCCTCTATCTACAGTGTTATTGTTATAGACCCCCAGGTTGTTACCAGTCTCCTCTATCTACAGTGTTATTGTTATAGACCCCAGGTTGTTACCAGTCTCCTCTATCTACAGTGTTATTGTTATAGACCCCCAGGTTGTTACCAGTCCCTCTATCTACAGTGTTATTGTTATAGACCCCAGGTTGTTACCAGTCCCCTCTATCTACAGTGTTATTGTTATAGACCTCCAGGTTGTTACCAGTCCCCTCTATCTACAGTGTTATTGTTATAGACCCCCAGGTTGTTACCCAGTCCCCTCTATCTACAGTGTTATTGTTATAGACCCCCAGGTTGTTACCAGTCTCCTCTATCTACAGTGTTATTGTTATAGACCCCAGGTTGTTACCAGTCTCCTCTATCTACAGTGTTATTGTTATAGAACCCCAGGTTGTTACCAGTCTCCTCTATCTACAGTGTTATTGTTATAGACCCCAGGTTGTTACCAGTCCCTCTATCTACAGTGTTATTGTTATAGACCCCCAGGTTGTTACCAGTCCCTCTATCTACAGTGTTATTGTTATAGACCCCCAGGTTATTACCAGTCTCCTCTATCTACAGTGTTATTGTTATAGACCCCAGGTTGTTACCAGTCTCCTCTATCTACAGTGTTATTGTTATAGACCCCCAGGTTGTTACCAGTCCCTCTATCTACAGTGTTATTGTTATAGACCCCAGGTTGTTACCAGTCTCCTCTATCTACAGTGTTATTGTTTATAGACCCCCAGGTTGTTACCAGTCTCCTCTATCTACAGTGTTATTGTTTATAGACCCCAGGTTGTTACCAGTCCCTCTATCTACAGTGTTATTGTTATAGACCCCCAGGTTGTTACCAGTCTCCTCTATCTACAGTGTTATTGTTATAGACCCCCAGGTTGTTACCAGTCTCACTCTATCTACAGTGTTATTGTTATAGACCCCCAGGTTGTTACCAGTCCCCTCTATCTACAGTGTTATTGTTATAGACCCCAGGTTGTTACCAGTCTCCTCTATCTACAGTGTTATTGTTATAGACCCCCAGGTTGTTTACCAGTCTCCTCTATCTACAGTGTTATTGTTATAGACCCCCAGGTTGTTACCAGTCTCCTCTATCTACAGTGTTATTGTTATAGACCCCCAGGTTGTTACCAGTCTCCTCTATCTACAGTGTTATTGTTATAGACCCCCAGGTTGTTACCAGTCTCCTCTATCTACAGTGTTATTGTTATAGCCCCCAGGTTGTTACCAGTCTCCTCTATCTACAGTGTTATTGTTATAGACCCCAGGTTGTTACAGTCTCCTCTATCTACAGTGTTATTGTTATAGACCCCCAGGTTGTTACCAGTCCCCTCTATCTACAGTGTTATTGTTATAGACCCCCAGGTTGTTACCAGTCTCCTCTATCTACAGTGTTATTGTTATAGACCCCCAGGTTGTTACCAGTCTCCTCTATCTACAGTGTTGTTGTTATAGACCCCCAGGTTGTTACCAGTCCCCTCTATCTACAGTGTTATTGTTTATAGACCCCAGGTTGTTACCAGTCTCCTCTATCTACAGTGTTATTGTTATAGACCCCAGGTTGTTACCAGTCTCCTCTATCTACAGTGTTATTGTTATGAGACCCCCAGGTTGTTACCAGTCTCCTCTATCTACAGTGTTATTGTTATAGACCCCAGGTTGTTACCAGTCTCCCTCTATCTACAGTGTTATTGTTATAGACCCCAGGTTGTTACCAGTCTCCTCTATCTACAGTGTTATTGTTTATAGACCCCCAGGTTGTTACCCAGTCTCCTCTATCTACAGTGTTATTGTTATAGACCCCAGGTTGTTACCAGTCCCCTCTATCTACAGTGTTATTGTTATAGACCCCCAGGTTGTTACCAGTCTCCTCTATCTACAGTGTTATTGTTATAGACCCCCAGGTTGTTACCAGTCTCCCTCTATCTACAGTGTTATTGTTTATAGACCCCCAGGTTGTTACCAGTCTCCTCTATCTACAGTGTTATTTATTTATAGACCCCCAGGTTGTTACCAGTCTCCTCTATCTACAGTGTTATTGTTATAGACCCCAGGTTGTTACCAGTCTCCTCTATCTACAGTGTTATTGTTATAGACCCCCAGGTTGTTACCAGTCTCCTCTATCTACAGTGTTATTGTTATAGACCCCCAGGTTGTTACCCAGTCTCCTCTATCTACAGTGTTATTGTTATAGACCCCCAGGTTGTTGCCAGTCTCCTCTATCTACAGTGTTATTGTTATAGACCCCCAGGTTGTTGCAGTCTCCTCTATCTACAGTGTTATTGTTATAGACCCCCAGGTTGTTACCAGTCTCCTCTATCTACAGTGTTATTGTTATAGACCCCCAGGTTGTTACCAGTCTCCTCTATCTACAGTGTTATTGTTATAGACCCCAGGTTGTTACCAGTCTCCCTCTATCTACAGTGTTATTGTTATAGACCCCCAGGTTGTTACCAGTCTCCCTCTATCTACAGTGTTATTGTTATAGACCCCCAGGTTGTTACCAGTCTCCTCTATCTACAGTGTTATTGTTATAGACCCCCAGGTTGTTTACCAGTCTCCTCTATCTACAGTGTTATTGTTATAGTCCCCCAGGTTGTTACCAGTCTCCTCTATCTACAGTGTTATTGTTATAGACCCCCAGGTTGTTACCAGTCTCCTCTATCTACAGTGTTATTGTTATAGACCCCCAGGTTGTTACCAGTCTCCTCTATCTACAGTGTTATTGTTATAGACCCCAGGTTGTTACCAGTCCCCTCTATCTACAGTGTTATTATTTATAGACCCCCAGGTTGTTACCAGTCTCCTCTATCTACAGTGTTATTGTTATAGACCCCAGGTTGTTACCAGTCTCCTCTATCTACAGTGTTATTGTTATAGACCCCAGGTTGTTACCAGTCTCCTCTATCTACAGTGTTATTGTTATAGTCCCCCAGGTTGTTACCAGTCTCCTCTATCTACAGTGTTATTGTTATAGACCCCAGGTTGTTACCAGTCTCCTCTATCTACAGTGTTATTGTTTATAGACCCCCAGGTTGTTACCAGTCTCCTCTATCTACAGTGTTATTGTTATAGACCCCCAGGTTGTTACCAGTCTCCTCTATCTACAGTGTTATTGTTATAGACCCCCAGGTTGTTACCAGTCTCCTCTATCTACAGTGTTATTGTTATAGACCCCCAGGTTGTTACCAGTCTCCTCTATCTACAGTGTTATTGTTATAGACCCCAGGTTGTTACCAGTCTCCTCTATCTACAGTGTTATTGTTATAGACCCCCAGGTTGTTACCAGTCTCCTCTATCTACAGTGTTATTGTTATAGACCCCAGGTTGTTACCAGTCTCCTCTATCTACAGTGTTATTGTTATAGACCCCAGGTTGTTACCAGTCTCCCTCTATCTACAGTGTTATTGTTATAGACCCCCAGGTTGTTACCAGTCTCCTCTATCTACAGTGTTATTGTTATAGACCCCCAGGTTGTTACCAGTCCCCTCTATCTACAGTGTTATTGTTATAGACCCCAGGTTGTTACCAGTCCTCTATCTACAGTGTTATTGTTATAGACCCCCAGGTTGTTACCAGTCTCCTCTATCTACAGTGTTATTGTTATAGACCCCCAGGTTGTTACCAGTCTCCTCTATCTACAGTGTTATTGTTATAGACCCCAGGTTTGTTACCAGTCTCCTCTATCTACAGTGTTATTGTTATAGACCCCAGGTTGTTACCAGTCCCTCTATCTACAGTGTTATTGTTATAGACCCCCAGGTTGTTACCAGTCCCTCTATCTACAGTGTTATTGTTATAGACCCCCAGGTTGTTACCAGTCTCCTCTATCTACAGTGTTATTGTTATAGACCCCAGGTTGTTACCAGTCTCCTCTATCTACAGTGTTATTGTTATAGACCCCCAGGTTGTTACCAGTCTCCTCTATCTACAGTGTTATTGTTATAGACCCCAGGTTGTTACCAGTCTCCTCTATCTACAGTGTTATTGTTATAGACCCACCAGGTTGTTACCAGTCTCCTCTATCTACAGTGTTATTGTTATAGACCCCCAGGTTGTTACCAGTCCCCTCTATCTACAGTGTTATTGTTATAGACCCCCAGGTTGTTACCAGTCTCCTCTATCTACAGTGTTATTGTTATAGACCCCCAGGTTGTTACCAGTCCCTCTATCTACAGTGTTATTGTTTATAGACCCCCAGGTTGTTACCAGTCTCCTCTATCTACAGTGTTATTGTTATAGACCCCCAGGTTGTTACCAGTCTCCTCTATCTACAGTGTTATTGTTATAGACCCCCAGGTTGTTACCAGTCTCCTCTATCTACAGTGTTATTGTTATAGACCCCAGGTTGTTACCAGTCTCCTCTATCTACAGTGTTATTGTTATAGACCCCCAGGTTGTTACCAGTCTCCTCTATCTACAGTGTTATTGTTATAGACTCCAGGTTGTTACCAGTCCCCTCTATCTACAGTGTTATTGTTATAGACCCCCAGGTTGTTACCAGTCCCCTCTATCTACAGTGTTATTGTTATAGACCCCCAGGTTGTTACCAGTCTCCTCTATCTACAGTGTTATTGTTATAGACCCCCAGGTTGTTACCAGTCTCCTCTATCTACAGTGTTATTGTTATAGACCCCAGGTTGTTACCAGTCCCTCTATCTACAGTGTTATTGTTATAGACCTCCAGGTTGTTACCAGTCTCCTCTATCTACAGTGTTATTGTTATAGACCCCCAGGTTGTTACCAGTCCCCTCTATCTACAGTGTTATTGTTATAGACCCCAGGTTGTTACCAGTCCCCTCTATCTACAGTGTTATTGTTATAGACCCCCAGGTTGTTACCAGTCTCCTCTATCTACAGTGTTATTGTTATAGACCCCCAGGTTGTTACCAGTCTCCCTCTATCTACAGTGTTATTGTTATAGACCCCCAGGTTGTTACCAGTCTCCTCTATCTACAGTGTTATTGTTATAGACCCCAGGTTGTTACCAGTCCCTCTATCTACAGTGTTATTGTTATAGACCCCCAGGTTGTTACCAGTCTCCTCTATCTACAGTGTTATTGTTATAGACCCCCAGGTTGTTACCAGTCTCCTCTATCTACAGTGTTATTGTTATAGACCCCAGGTTGTTACCAGTCTCCTCTATCTACAGTGTTATTGTTATAGACCCCAGGTTGTTACCAGTCTCCTCTATCTACAGTGTTATTGTTATAGACCCCCAGGTTGTTACCAGTCTCCTCTATCTACAGTGTTATTGTTATAGACCCCCAGGTTGTTACCAGTCTCCTCTATCTACAGTGTTATTGTTATAGACCCCCAGGTTGTTACCAGTCTCCTCTATCTACAGTGTTATTGTTATAGACCCCCAGGTTGTTACCAGTCTCCTCTATCTACAGTGTTATTGTTATAGACCCCCAGGTTGTTACCAGTCTCCTCTATCTACAGTGTTATTGTTATAGACCCCCAGGTTGTTACCAGTCTCCTCTATCTACAGTGTTATTGTTATAGACCCCAGGTTGTTACCAGTCTCCTCTATCTACAGTGTTATTGTTATAGACCCCCAGGTTGTTACCAGTCTCCTCTATCTACAGTGTTATTGTTATAGACCCCAGGTTGTTACCAGTCCCCTCTATCTACAGTGTTATTGTTATAGACCCCCAGGTTGTTACCAGTCCCCTCTATCTACAGTGTTATTGTTATAGACCCCAGGTTGTTACCAGTCCCCTCTATCTACAGTGTTATTGTTATAGACCCCCAGGTTGTTACCAGTCTCCTCTATCTACAGTGTTATTGTTATAGACCCCCAGGTTGTTACCAGTCTCCTCTATCTACAGTGTTATTGTTATAGACCCCCAGGTTGTTACCAGTCCCCTCTATCTACAGTGTTATTGTTATAGACCCCCAGGTTGTTACCAGTCCCCTCTATCTACAGTGTTATTGTTATAGACCCCAGGTTGTTACCAGTCTCCTCTATCTACAGTGTTATTGTTATAGACCCCCAGGTTGTTACCAGTCTCCTCTATCTACAGTGTTATTGTTATAGACCCCCAGGTTGTTACCAGTCTCCTCTATCTACAGTGTTATTGTTATAGACCCCCAGGTTGTTACCAGTCTCCTCTATCTACAGTGTTATTGTTATAGACCCCAGGTTGTTACCAGTCCCCTCTATCTACAGTGTTATTGTTATAGACCCCCAGGTTGTTACCAGTCCCTCTATCTACAGTGTTATTGTTATAGACCCCCAGGTTGTTACCAGTCTCCTCTATCTACAGTGTTATTGTTATAGACCCCCAGGTTGTTACCAGTCTCCTCTATCTACAGTGTTATTGTTTATAGACCCCCAGGTTGTTACCAGTCTCCTCTATCTACAGTGTTATTGTTATAGACCCCCAGGTTGTTACCAGTCCCCTCTATCTACAGTGTTATTGTTATAGACCCCAGGTTGTTACCAGTCCCCTCTATCTACAGTGTTATTGTTATAGACCCCAGGTTGTTACCAGTCTCCTCTATCTACAGTGTTATTGTTATAGACCCCCAGGTTGTTACCAGTCTCCTCTATCTACAGTGTTATTGTTATAGACCCCCAGGTTGTTACCAGTCTCCTCTATCTACAGTGTTATTGTTATAGACCCCCAGGTTGTTACCAGTCTCCTCTATCTACAGTGTTATTGTTATAGACCCCCAGGTTGTTACCAGTCTCCTCTATCTACAGTGTTATTGTTATAGACCCCAGGTTGTTACCAGTCTCCTCTATCTACAGTGTTATTGTTATAGACCCCCAGGTTGTTACCAGTCTCCTCTATCTACAGTGTTATTGTTATAGACCCCCAGGTTGTTACCAGTCTCCTCTATCTACAGTGTTATTGTTATAGACCCCAGGTTGTTACCAGTCTCCTCTATCTACAGTGTTATTGTTATAGACCCCCAGGTTGTTACCAGTCTCCTCTATCTACAGTGTTATTGTTATAGACCCCCAGGTTGTTACCAGTCTCCTCTATCTACAGTGTTATTGTTATAGACCCCAGGTTGTTACCAGTCTCCTCTATCTACAGTGTTATTGTTATAGACCCCAGGTTGTTACCAGTCTCCTCTATCTACAGTGTTATTGTTATAGACCCCCAGGTTGTTACCAGTCCCTCTATCTACAGTGTTATTGTTATAGACCCCCAGGTTGTTACCAGTCTCCTCTATCTACAGTGTTATTGTTATAGACCCCAGGTTGTTACCAGTCTCCTCTATCTACAGTGTTATTGTTATAGACCCCCAGGTTGTTACCAGTCTCCTCTATCTACAGTGTTATTGTTTATAGACCCCCAGGTTGTTACCAGTCTCCTCTATCTACAGTGTTATTGTTATAGACCCCCAGGTTGTTACCAGTCTCCTCTATCTACAGTGTTATTGTTATAGACCCCCAGGTTGTTACCAGTCTCCTCTATCTACAGTGTTATTGTTATAGACCCCCAGGTTGTTACCAGTCTCCTCTATCTACAGTGTTATTGTTATAGACCCCAGGTTGTTACCAGTCTCCTCTATCTACAGTGTTATTGTTATAGACCCCCAGGTTGTTACCAGTCTCCTCTATCTACAGTGTTATTGTTATAGACCCCCAGGTTGTTACCAGTCTCCTCTATCTACAGTGTTATTGTTATAGACCCCCAGGTTGTTACCAGTCTCCTCTATCTACAGTGTTATTGTTATAGACCCCAGGTTGTTACCAGTCTCCTCTATCTACAGTGTTATTGTTATAGACCCCCAGGTTGTTACCAGTCTCCTCTATCTACAGTGTTATTGTTATAGACCCCAGGTTGTTACCAGTCTCCTCTATCTACAGTGTTATTGTTATAGACCCCAGGTTGTTACCAGTCCTCTATCTACAGTGTTATTGTTATAGACCCCAGGTTGTTACCAGTCTCCTCTATCTACAGTGTTATTGTTATAGACCCCCAGGTTGTTACCAGTCTCCTCTATCTACAGTGTTATTGTTTATAGACCCCCAGGTTGTTACCAGTCTCCTCTATCTACAGTGTTATTGTTATAGACCCCCAGGTTGTTACCAGTCTCCTCTATCTACAGTGTTATTGTTTATAGACCCCCAGGTTGTTACCAGTCTCCTCTATCTACAGTGTTATTGTTATAGACCCCCAGGTTGTTACCAGTCCCTCTATCTACAGTGTTATTGTTATAGACCCCAGGTTGTTACCAGTCCCCTCTATCTACAGTGTTATTGTTTATAGACCCCCAGGTTGTTACCAGTCCCCTCTATCTACAGTGTTATTGTTATAGACCCCCAGGTTGTTACCAGTCCCCTCTATCTACAGTGTTATTGTTATAGACCCCCAGGTTGTTACCAGTCCCCTCTATCTACAGTGTTATTGTTATAGACCCCCAGGTTGTTACCAGTCCCCTCTATCTACAGTGTTATTGTTATAAACCCCCAGGTTGTTACCAGTCTCCTCTATCTACAGGTTATTACTGAGTATATGGCTAAGGCAGGTCCTCAGTCAGGTAGTCATTGTGCTGGCGTATGCTAAGCAGGCGTCCCAGTCTTCATCCGCTCCCAGTGTTTTGGACAGCAGAGGGTAAATGTGGCTGGTTGATATTCATGTCCTTATCCTTACCCCTTCACAATGACTCTCTCTCTCTTTCGCTTTCTGCCTACTTTCTTTATTTCTTTCTTTTCTCTCTTTCTCTGTCTTTCTCTGTCACACACGCATGTTATCCCCCTCTCCTAACAGGGTTTGTGGTAGACGGACCCAAAAAGAATGGGGATATTGCCATTCAGGACCTTGAGCTCAGGTTCTCTCTCAGTGGGTTTCTATTGAATGTGTTTCTCTCCATTCTTTCTCTCTCTCCTTTGCCTGCCTATTTCTGCTCTTTCTCTCCTTTAATCTCTCTCTCTCTCTCTCTTTCTTAATCTCTACATGTCTCTCTCTCTCTTCTCCATCTCTCCATGTCTCTCTCTCTCTCCTCCATCTCTCCATGTCTCTCTCTCTCTCTTCTCCATCTCTCCATGTCTCTCTCTCTCTCTTCTACATCTCTCCATGTCTCTCTCTCTCTTCTCCATCTCTCCATGTCTCTCTCTCTTCTCCATCTCTCCATGTCTCTCTCTCTTCTCCATCTCTCCATGTCTCCTCTCTCCCTTCTCCATCTCTCCATGTCTCTCTCTCTCTTATCCATCTCTCCATGTCTCTCTCTCTCTTCTCCATCTCTACATTGTCTCTCTCTCTCTTCTCCATCTCTAATTGTCTCTCTCTCTTCTCCATCTCTCATGTCTCTCTCTCCTCCATCTCTCCATGTCTCTCTCTCTCTCTTCATCTCTCCATGTCTCTCTCTCTCTCTCCTCCATCTCTCCATGTCTCTCTCTCTCTCTTTCCATGTCTCTCTCTCTCCTCCATCTCTCCATGTCTCTCTCTCTCTCCCTCTCCATGTCTCTCTCTCTCTCCTCCATCTCTCCATGTCTCTCTCTCTCCTCCATCCTCCATCCCTCCATGTCTCTCTCTCTCTTCTCTCCATCTCTCCATGTCTCTCTCTCTCTTCTCCATCTCTCCATGTCTCTCTCTCTCTCTCCTCCATCTCTCCATGTCTCTCTCTCTCTCTCTTCTCCATCTCTCTGTGTCCTCGTGGACACAAACACATCACCAGAGACAACAAAATCACATGTACCATCAACTCCTCTCTCTCTCTCTGTGTGAGGGGTTGGTATTATCATCAACTCCTCTCTCTCTCTGTGAGGGTTGGTGGTACTATCATCAACTCCTCTCTCTCTCTCTGTGAGGGGGTTGGTATGTATGATCAACTCCTCTCTCTCTCTGTGAGGGGGTTGGTATTATCATCCAACCTCTCTCTCTCTCTGTGAGGGGTTGGAATTATCAACAACTCCTCTCTGTCTCTAATTTTGTAATTTTACATATTGTAATTTTATTTGTAACTGTATTTTGTAATTTTATATTATGTAACGGTATTTTGTAATGATATTTTGTAACTGTATTTTGTAATTTTATATTGTAATTTTATTTGTAACTGTATTTTGTAATTTTATATTATCAGTGTTATTTTGTAATGATATTTTGTAACTGTATTTTGTAATTGTATTTTAGGCTAATGAAGTATTTTGTAACTGTGTTTTATTGTATTTTGTAATGGTATTTTGTAACTGTGTTTTTAATAATTGTATTTTGTAATGATATTTTGTAACTGTGTTTTGTAAATTGTATTTTGTGGTATTTTGTAACTGTGTTTTGTAATTTTATATTGTAATTTTATTTATAACTGTATTTTGTAATGGTATTTTGTAACTGTGTTTTGTAACTGTATTTTGTAATGATATTTTGTAACTGTTTTGTAACTGTATTTTGTAATGGTATTTTGTAACTGTATTTTGTAATTTTATATTGTAATTTTATTTTGTAACTGTGTTTTGTAACTGTATTTTGTAACTGTGTTTTGTAACTGTGTTTTGTAACTGTATTTTGTAATGATATTTTATAACTGTATTTTTGTAATTTTATATTGTAATTTTATTTGTAACTGTATTTGTAACTGTGTTTTGTAACTGTTTTGTAACTGTATTTTATAATGATATTTTGTAACTGTATTTGTAATTTTATATTGTAATTTTATTTGTAACTGTATTTTGTAACTGTATTTTGTAACTGTGTTTGTAACTGTGTTTTGTAACTGTATTTTGTAATGATATTTTGTAACTGTATTTTGTAATTTTATATTGTAAGTATTTTGTAATGATATTTTGTAACTGTATTTTGTAATTTTATATTGTAATTTTATTTGTAACTGTATTTTGTAATGGTATTTTGTAACTGTGTTTTATGGTGTATTTTATAATGATATTTTGTAACTGTGTTTTGTAATTGTATTTTAAATAATGGTATTTTGTAGCAACTGTGTTTTGTAATTTTATATTGTAATTTTATTTGTAACTGTATTTTGTAATGGTATTTTGTAACTGTGTTTTGTAACTGTATTTGTAATTTTATATTGTAATTTTATTTGTAACTGTGTTTTGTAACTGTATTTTGTAACTGTGTTTTGTAACTGTGTTTTGTAACTGTATTTTGTAAATGATATTTTGTAACTGTATTTTGTAATTTTATATTGTAATTTTATTTGTAACTGTATTTTGTAACTGTGTTTTGTAACTGTGTTTTGTAACTGTATTTTGTAATGATATTTTGTAACTGTATTTTGTAATTTATATTGTAATTTTATTTGTAACTGTATTTTGTAACTGTGTTTTGTAACTGTGTTTTGTAACTGTATTTTGTAATGATATTTTGTAACTGTATT
Organism: Brachymystax lenok tsinlingensis; assembly: GCA_030435695.1. NCBI lineage: Eukaryota > Metazoa > Chordata > Actinopteri > Salmoniformes > Salmonidae > Brachymystax > Brachymystax lenok. The sequence continues at coordinate 58,929,458 of CM059791.1, forward strand.
TTGTAATTTTATATTGTAATTTTATTTGTAACTGTATTTTGTTACTGTGTTTTGTAACTGTGTTTGTAACTGTGTTTTGTCACTGTGTTTTGTAACTGTGTTTGTAACTGTATTTTGTAATGATATTTTGTAACTGTATTTTGTAATTTTATATTGTAATTTTATTTGTAACTTGTGTTTTGTAACTGTATTTTGCTAACTGTGTTTGTAACTGTGTTTGTAACTGTATTTTGTAATGATATTTTGTAACTGTATTTGTAATTTTATATTGTAATTTTATTTGTAACTGTATTTGTGACTGTGTTTTGTAACTGTGTTTTGTAACTGTATTTTGTAATGATATTTTGTAACTGTATTTTGTAATTTTATATTGTAATTTTATTTGTAACTGTATTTTGTAACTGTATTTTGTAACTGTGTTTTTGTAACTGTAAGTTTTGTAACTGTATTTTGTAATGATATTTTGTAACTGTATTTTGTAATTTTATATTGTAATTTTATTTGTAACTGTATTGTGTTACTGTGTTTTGTAACTGTGTTTTGTAACTGTGTTTTGTCACTGTGTTTTGTAATCTGTGTTTTGTAACTGTATTTTGTAATGATATTTTGTAACTGTATTTTGTAATTTTATATTGTAATTTTATTTGTAACTGTATTTTGTAACTGTGTTTTGTAACTGTATTTTGTAATGATATTTTGTAACTGTATTTTGTAATTTTATATTGTAATTTTATTTGTAACTGTATTTTGTAACTGTATTTTGTAACTGTGTTTTGTAACTGTGTTTTGTAACTGTATTTTGTAATGATATTTTGTAACTGTATTTTGTAATTTTATATTGTAATTTTATTTGTAACTGTATTTTATTTCTGTGTTTATAACTAATGTTTTATAGCTGTGTTTATCACTGTGTTTTGTAACTGTGTTTGTAACTGTATTTTATAATGATATTTTGTAACTGTATTTTGTAATTTTATATTGTAATTTTATTTGTAACTGTGTTTTGTAACTGTATTTTGTAACTGTGTTTTGTAACTGTGTTTTGTAACTGTATTTTGTAATGATATTTTGTAACTGTATTTTGTAATTTTATATTGTAATTTTATTTGTAACTGTATTTTGTGAGCTGTGTTTTGTAACTGTGTTTTGTAACTGTATTTTGTAATGATATTTTGTAACTGTATTTTGTAATTTTATATTGTAATTTTATTTGTAACTGTATTTTGTAACTGTATTTGTAACTGTGTTTTGTAACTGTGTTTTGTAACTGTATTTTGTAATGATATTTTGTAACTGTATTTTGTAATTTTATATTGTAATTTTATTTGTAACTGTATTTTGTTACTGTGTTTTGTAACTGTGTTTTGTAACTGTGTTTGTCACTGTGTTTTGTAACTGTGTTTTGTAACTGTATTTTGTAATGATATTTGTAACTGTATTTGTAATTTTATATTGTAATTTTATTTGTAACTGTATTTTGTAACTGTGTTTTGTAACTGTGTTTTGTCACTGTGTTTTGTCACTGTGTTTTGTCACTGTGTTTTGTCACTGTGTTTTGTCATTTTTGCCCATCCCTGTGTTTAACTTTACTCTCCTTTTTTTGGTTTCAAAAGTCCTCACAAGGATAGTAAAACACAGACAATTCTGACAAGTGGGGACATTTTCACCGGTCCCCAAAAGGAAAAAAGTATATTTTTAGGTCGTATGGGTTAGGTTTAGGGTTAGAATTGGGCTAAGGGTTAGGGAATTAGCTTAGGGTTTGGTATTTTATCAGGATCCCAATTGGCTGTTGTAAAGCAGCAGCTACTCTTCCTGGGGTCCAACACAAAACATGAAACAACAGAATACAGAATGACATAATACAGAACATCAATGAACAAGAACAGCTCAAGGACAGAACTACAGGGTTTAGGGAAAATAGGATTTTGAATGGGAATAAATGTCCCCACTTGGATGGTAAATGCAATGTGTGTCTGTGTGTGTGTTCTCCCAAGGGGAGCAGTAGAAGGCCAGTCGAGGCTGCAGGCGCTCAACAGAGGAGAGAGGGGAAAGATGCTGCCTCTGCAGGAACAGGAGAGAAAACAAGAGACCAGAAAACACGGGCTGAAACTTGCTGAGACATTCAAAAGAGAGAAAGAACAGAGAGGGAGAGACATAGAGGAGAGAGAGAGGGAGAGAGGGGAGAGAGAGGGGATGGAGAGGAGAGAGGGGATGGAGAGGAGAGAGAGAGAGGAGAGGAGAGAGGGAGAGAGATGGAGAGGGAGAGGAGGAGAGAGGGAGAGGAGGGGAGATGGAGAGGGAGAGAGAGGGGAGGGGAGAGGGAGAGAGGGGAGAGGGAGAGGGAGAAACAGAGAGGGAGAGGGATGGAGAGGAGAGAGAGGAGAGGGAGGAAACAGAGAGGGAGGAGAGGGATGGAGAGGGAGAGCGAGGGGGATGGAGAGGAGAGGGATGGAGAGGGAGAAACAGAGAGGGAGAGGGATGGAGAGGGAGAGGGATGGAGAGGGAGAGAGAGTTAGAGGGAGAGAGGAGGAGAGAGAGACATAGAGAGAGGAGAAACAGAGAGGAGGGAGAGGGATGGAGAGGGGAGAGAGGGGGGAGAGGGAGAGGGATGGAGAGGGAGAGAGGGGGGATGGAGAGGGGAGATGGGGAGGAGAGAGAGGAGAGGGATGGAGAGGGAGAGAGAGAGAGAGGAGAGAGGATGGAGAGGAGAGATGGGGAGAAGAGAGAGAGATGGGGAGGTAGAAATCCTTTGTAGTGGCTTAACTGGAACAAACCACATCACCACCTGTGACTGGACTAGAAAATAATCTCTCTCTCTCTCTCTCTCTCTCTCTCTCTCTCTCTCTCTCTCGCTCTCTCTGCGCTCTCAGTCTCTCTCGCTCTCTCTCTTGCTCTCTCTCTATACAGGGATTTGATAGAAGGGAGAATGAGGAGACAGGGACATTGGTAGACATTGGCAGCTTGTCTTGTACTGATCTTTCAGGCCCTTGCTGATAGGTCAACAGGTTGATGCATGGTTTGTAAGCGTGGCGTCTGAGTTATCGAGCGTGGCAGGCTCTGGCTATCCGTACAAAACAAGAACATGGTGCCGTCTGGTTTCCTTAATTTATGGATTTTTTTAATGATTTATACATTTAATGTTGATACTTAAGTATATTTAGAACCAAAATACTTTCAGTATTTTTATTTTACTAGGTGACTTTCACATTTACTTGAGTCATTTTCCACTAAGGTATCTTTACATTTACTCAAGTATGTGAATTGGGTATTTTCCCACCGCTGGATCTAAAGACTCCTCTCGGATCATGTCTGGCAGAGACGATTTCTTTTGCTGTGCTGGTGTACACTGTGATCTACAGACTGTCCGACCGTGTTTTACCTCACACTTGAGACACTGGCGACTTACACCTAAGGCGGATGACTGACGTTAGCGTAGAATGACAGCAAAGTATTGAATCACAATCACTTTTAATTCACCAAGTACATTTACACATTAACCCGGAATGTGACTTAGTGACTAGGTGCTGTCATCAGCGGACTGAACACAGGCCAGGGATACAGGCGGGGTACAGGCGGGATACAGACAGGGTACAGGCGGGGTACAGACAGGATACTGACAGGACACAGACAGGATACAGACTGGATACAGACAGGACACAGACAGGATACAGACTGAATACAGACTGGATACAGGTGGGACACAGACGGGACACAGGCGGGATACAGACTGGGATACAGACATAATACAGGCGGGATACAGGCGGAGGTATAGGCGGGATACAGGCGGGATACAGACATGATACTGACAGGACACAGACAGGATACAGACTGGATACAGACAGGGCACAGACAGGATACAGACTGAATACAGACTGGATACAGGCAGGACACAGACGGGACACAGAGAGGATGCAGACAGGAAAAAGACAGAAAGACACCATAGTCATCAGACAGCATGTATAAGATATCAATACAATAAACACAAACTCTGGAGCTGAATTTACACTGAGGATACACACTTTACAGAGATGGAGCTGAATATACACTGAGGATACACACTTTACAGAGATGGAGCTGAATATACACTGAGGATACACACTTTACAGAGATGGAGCTGAATTCTACACTGAGGATACACACTTTACAGAGATGGAGCTGAATATACACTGAGGATACACACTTTACAGAGATGGAGCTGAATTTACACTGAGGATACACACTTTACAGAGGGATCATTTGGCTTGATCAGGTGTAGGGCTGTGAAGCAGTGTGTGTTTGTGTATGTAGGAATTATGAAGCACGTTTGTGTGTGTGTGTGTGTGTGTGAGAGCCTTCATCTCGCTTACATCTCGTTGCATCACTTTGATCTGTGTTGTCCGAGGTTAAATGAGCCTCGAGGATACAACAGGAGAACACACACACACCTGCTTCCTAATTCCCATACATAGAAACTACACTGCTTCTCTCCCCCAGTGCACAGAGCCCTACAGCTGGTCAAGCCAAACTGTTGGATGAGTTGAGGTACAAACTGATAACAGAATGGTCAACAGGTTGACAACCAGCTGACAGCAGCAGGATAACAGAAGGTCAACAGGTTGACAACCAGCTGACAGCAGCAGGGGTAACAGAAAGGTCAACAGGTTGACAACCAGCTGACAGCAGCAGTAACAGAAAGGTCAACAGGTTGACAACCAGCTGACAGCAGCAGGATAACAGAAAGGTCAACAGGTTGACAACCAGCTGACAGCAGGAGGATAACAGAAAGGTCAACAGGTTGACAACCAGCTGACAGCAGCAGGATAACAGAAAGGTTGACAAACCAGCTGAAGAAATTGTTTCTTGTTTGCTTATATTTTATTTTATTTTATTTAACCTTTATTTTACTAGGCAAGTCAGTTAAGAACAAATTCTTATTTTCAATGACGGCCTAGGAACAGTGGAGTTAACTGTCTGTTTTGGCCTGTTATGGCCGTATACAGCTGGTTGATGCGTTATTAGTGCGGCATGTCGGTCTGTGGTGGTAAATAGACAGCTATGAATAATACAGATGATCCTGTAACCGCTCCAACCAAACGGAGATTTATGGATATAATACATTACTTTTTCTAACAAAAGAAGCATGGATTGTCTTCGTTGGACACTTGGGAAGCCCTCAGCAGAAGTTCTTGAAAGAAAGGTAAGTGTTATAGATTTTATGGTTATGACTAAATGTTTGTACATCTAAGAATATTCCATTCTGAAAATGTATGCAATAGAGATAGGGTTATAAGACAGATGGTAGTCCAATTGATGTGTGTGTGTCTAGATATTAACTTTGTGTGTAAACCTGGAACAGGCTAGTATGAATTCATTTGGAGTATCTGGGAGAACAAAGAATTCTTTGATTCTACAGTCACATGGGAAATGCTCCTGTCCTTTAAGACAGTGGGGATAGTTAAAGAACCGCCCAAGTTTGACTTATGTTGCAAAGATTGTGATAAGAAATGAATGGGTACTGTGGGAAGACATTATTTCTTGGAAATGAGTGGACCTTTGTATCTTGGTATTTCAACATTGTACCATATAAAAGACTGCGTACACCTTTTTAGAGCCCAGAGCTCTCCTGAATGAAACCATTTACACTTGACTATTGTATTCTGGGCTTCTGTCTGTCTTATTTCAACCAGTATCTTACAAATACTGGGTAACAGACAGAATTTGTTTAATTGAAGTTCAGTTTGTGAACATTGAGAACAAAATTTCTATAACAGTAGGATTTTATATTAGCGATTTTATGCATTTTGTAGAGACCCGTGTTGGGTTATCAATTTATGCTGATGCGATATTGCCAAGAAGCAGAGCTTTTTTGATGACTGTGAAACAACACATGAATGTTTAATAATTCAACTTTAGGATTTTGAATTTGGCGCTAGTCCCCACTCCCGACATTACCGGTAAAATGTGAGGCGCCAAATTTAAATCCAAAGTTGAATTATTAAACATTCATCAATGTACAAGTGTTTCATATTCATCAAAAGCTCTGCTTCTTGGCAATATCACAGCGTTGTCAGATTTCAAAAGCACCACATTTGATTGTTTGAGGTAGTAGCACTCTAATATTTACGCATTAGCATAAATCCATAACCCAACACGGTCTCATAAAGCATAAAATCGCTAATATAAAATCGCTTACCTTTTGATGAACTTCTGCTGAGGGCTTCCCAAGTGTCCAACAAAGACAATCCATGCTTCTTTTTTGATAGAAAACGTCATTTATTATATCCATAAATCTCAGTTTGGTTGGCGCGTTGTGATCATAAAATCTACTGTTGAGTCGCCCATTGAACGTGAAGAGAACACGTTCAAATTATACCTATACACTTGTCCAAGAACAATCAAACATCATTGATTATTTATCCTTAGGAAGACTTTTATGTATATGTTACATTCCCCAGTTTCTGTGTTGTGGTTTTGCTTGTATGTGTGTGTTTCAGGATGGCTTCCTGAAATTCCCCCATTGCTAATTGGAGCTGACCCCGCCCCCTCGTCAGGATACAGCTGTATCCCATTACAGACTCCTTCTCCAGCTATATAAGCCAGTGTTCTGTTCCCTCAGAAGGGAGATGAGGCTGACGGCTGAGGATGAAGTGTATCCTGAGTTTATTGTTGTTAAGAGAGATTTTGCTATGTACTATGTTAGTTGTAGCTGATTGTTATGTTCTGTGTTTGTTTGTTGCTCAAAGAGAGAGAGCTTCTTTAATATCCTGAGTTTTTTTTTTTCTCCAGGTTTGTTGTGAAATAGTCTGTTGTTCTGTTTCATTTGTTCCCAGGGGGAAGGAAGGCACCTAGGAGTGCTTAGGCAAGAGGCCTGCGGGCATACATAACCCGTAGTATTTTACTGTCTATGCACACTAGGTAAGACCTGACGGACCACCCCTGTATTTTGTTAGTGCACCAGGTGGTGCTAAGTTAGGTAAGACCTGGACGGACCACCCCTGTATTTTGGTTAGTGCACCAGGTGGTGCTAGTCAGGGTATAAGTTGTGGGTAGGCAGGTAAGGTAGGAGAGGGGCTTTACTTTCTCTGCTTTGGTTTCGTTCAGCCCCTTTTCCCCAAAATGACCGTGTGACGGAATAAATTCCTTGTAAACGGCACCGCTCTCTGCCTTTGTCATCCTTTCTCACACCTTACTATAATATTTCAACCGGATTATAAACTGGACGATAGGAAAGGGAAAAACCACAGCAGCGTGAGCCCGCGAACGTGCCTCCTCTTCTGTTTACATCCGATGACTAGTTTGAAATTCTTCTTCTATTACCATCCAGAGCAACCTAACATCACCAAACACTGCTCTAGAGACTGTTGACATCCAGTGGAAGCAATAGCTACTGCAATCTTACTCCCATATATGGCTGTTTTCAATAGGGAGGGGTTCAAAACGAGGCAATGTGTCAAACACTTTTTCCAGGACAGAAATTCCTCGGGTTTTCGCCTGCTATATGAGTTCTGTTATACTCACAGACAATATTTTAACACTCTTAGAAACTCAGAGTGTTTCCTATCCAATAGTACTAATTATGTGCCTATCCTAGTTTCTGGGCCTGAGTGGCAGGCCTTTACTTTGGGCACACCAGACTCTCACAAAACCGACACCTCAGCTGCCACTCCCTAACAAGTTAATATTAGACATTGCACAGCAGCTGTTATTGCCAAATAGACACACACCCCGACCCCTCATCTTACCAGACGTAGCTGCTCTCTCCTGCCGATGCACAGAAAACCCAGCCAGCTCTATATTATCCGTGTCTTCGCTCAGCGATGACTCTGTGAAACATAAGATATTACAGTTTTTAATGTCCCGTGAGGTAGGATAGTCTGGACCGTAGATCATCAAGTTTATTCTCCAGTGATTGGCCAAAAGAACCGATGGTAGTGGGATTGACTCACTCTCCTACAGAATCCTAACAAGGCATCCCGTTGGTAGGATAGTCTGGACGTAGATCATCCAGTTTATTCTCCAGTGATTGGCCAATAGAACTGATGGTAGTGGTGATTTACTCACTCTCCCATTTAATCCTCACAAGGCATCCCGTTGGTAGGATAGTCTGGACCGTAGATCATCCAGTTTATTCTCCAGTGATTGGCCAATAGAACCGATGGTAGTGGGGATTGACTCACTCTCCTACTGAATCCTAACAAGGAATCCCGTTGGTAGAATAGTCTGGACCGTAGATCATCCATTTTTTCTCCAGTGATTGGCCAATAGAACCGATGGTAGTGGTGATTGACTCACTCTCCTACTTAATCCTAACAAGGCATCCCATTGGTAGGATAGTCTGGACCGTAGATCATCCAGTTTATTCTCCAGTGATTGGCCAATAGAACCGATGGTAGTGGTGATTTACTCACTCTCCTACGAATACTAACAAGGCATCCCGTTGGTAGGATAGTCTGGACCGTAGATCATCCAGTTTATTCTCCAGTGATTGGCCAATAGAACCGATGGTAGTGGTGATTTACTCACTCTCCTACGAATACTAACAAGGCATCCTGTTGGTAGGATAGTCTGGACCGTAGATCATCCAGTTTATTCTCCAGTGATTGGCCAATATATCCGATGGTAGTGGTGATTGACTCACTCTCCTACAAATCCTCACAAGGCACCCGTTGGTAGGATAGTCTGGACCGTAGATCATCCAGTTTATTCTCCAGTGATTGACCAATATATCCGATGGTAGTGGTGATTGACTCACTCTCCTACAAATCCTCACAAGGCACCCCGACCTTCTCCTGTGTATCTCTACCTTTTCTTTACGTGAATGACGGGATTTGGGCCTGGTCTCCAGAGAAGCAGTATAACCTTCGTGTTGGACTCTTTAAAGGGAAAAGTTCGAGGTGAGCAATCGCTGTTCTGATGTCCAGAAGCTCTTTTCGGTCATAAGAGACGGTAGCAGCAACTTTATTTACAATACAATAAATAGCACAGTTGGTTAGGAGCCAGTAAAACGGCAGCCATCCCTCCGGTGCCATTATTATTCATTTTTATTCATTAATATTCATTATTATTCATTATTATTCATTATTATTCATTAATATGGATTATTATTCATTATGATTCATTAATATGGATTGTTATTCATAATTATTGATTATTATTCATTATTATTCATTAATATGGATTATTATTCATTATGATTCATTAATATGGATTGTTATTCATAATTATTGATTATTATTCATTATTATTCATTAATATTCATTAATATTGATTATTATTCATTACTATTCATTATTATTCATTATTATTAGTCCGCAACGTATTATGTGACTTATTACGCACATTTTTACTCCTGAACTTATTTATGCGTTTCCATAACAACGGGGTTGAATACTTATTGACTCAACACATATCATCTTTAAATGAATAATTATTAATTAATTAAAAAAATGATTATAATAATTCCACTTAGACATGAAGGTTATTTTTGTGTAGGCCAATGACACCGGAAAAATCGTAATGAATCTATTTGAACTTCATCACTTTAACACAACAAAAGGTGGGGAAAAAGTCAACGGGTGTGAATATTTTTCCCACAAGACACCGTTGGTCCTTTTTGAAACGGGAACCTGTGGAATGATACATGTACAATGTTTAAGGTTGACCCTTAACCCTCATTAAAAGGTTAAAGTTGACCCTAAACCCCCATTAAAAGGTTAAGGTTCACCCTAAACCCCCATAAAAAGGTTAATGTTGACCCTTAACCCCCATTAAAAGGTTAAGGTTCACCCTAAACCCCCATAAAAAGGTTAATGTTGACCCTTAACCCGCATAAAAAGGTTAAGGTTCACCCTAAACCCCCATAAAAAGGTTAAGGTTGACCCTAAACCCCCATAAAAAGGTTAAGGTTGACCCTAAACCCCCATAAAAAGGTTAAGGTTCACCATAAACCCCCATAAAAAGGTTAATGTTGACCCTTAACCCCCATAAAAAGGTTAAGGTTCACCATAAACCCCCATAAAAATAGAGATGGCATGTAGCTCTGACAGACGGATAAATAGTAGGTTTGTTACCAAACCTCTCTCCAATGGTCATGAATGAAAGATGATTACTTTAAATATTTATTGATCATCCATGGGAGATATATGAGACTGTCATTAGAATACTAATCAAATATTTACTAACCAATCAGAAACCTTCTGAGGGTTTGACCGTTATCCCGGGAAACTAGATTCCTATATTATCTCCGGTAGTAATACCTGACTGACACACACACACACACGCACGCGCACACTGCACTTTTACCTCGCACGCACACATGTGCAATTAGTCACGCTACACACAAAACTACTGTGACAGTGTATTTCCCACAATATGTTATCAATACACACTACACACACACAGACCAATAGGTTATCAATACACACTACACACAGACAAATAGGTTATCAATACACACTACGCACAGACCAATAGGTTATCAATACACACACACAGACCAATAGGTTATCAATACACACTACACACACAGACCAATAGGTTATCAATACACACTACACACACAGACCAATAGGTTATCAATACACACTACGCACAGACCAATAGGTTATCAATACACACTACGCACAGACCAATAGGTTATCAATACACACTACACACAGACCAATAGGTTATCAATACACACTACACACACAGACCAATAGGTTATCAATACACACTACACACATACCAATACATTATCAATACACACTACACACACAGACCAATAGGTTATCAATACACACTACACACAGACCAATAGGTTATCAATACACACTACGCACAGACCAATAGGTTATCAATACACACTACACATAGACCAATAGGTTATCAATACACACTACACACACACAGACCAATAGATTATCAATACACACTACACACAGACCAATAGGTTATCAATACACACTACGCACAGACCAATAGGTTATCAATACACACTACACACACAGACCAATAGGTTATCAATACACACTACACACAGAACAATAGGTTATCAATACACACTACACACAGACCAATAGGTTATCAATACACACTACACACACAGACCAATAGATTATCAATACACACTACACACAGACCAATAGGTTATCAATACACACTACGCACAGACCAATAGGTTATCAATACACACTACACACAGACCAATAGGTTATCAATACACACTACACACACAGACCAATAGGTTATCAATACACACTACACACACACAGACCAATAGGTTATCAATACACACTACACACAGACCAATAGGTTATCAATACACACTACGCACAGACCAATAGGTTATCAATACACACTACACACAGACCAATATGTTATCAATACACACTACACACAGACCAATAGGTTATCAATACACACTACAAACACAGACCAATAGGTTATCAATACACTACACACAGACCAATAGGTTATCAATACACACTACACACAGACCAATAGGTTATCAATACACACTACACACACAGACCAATAGGTTATCAATACACACTACACACAGACCAATAGGTTATCCAATACACACTACACACACACACAGACCAATAGGTTATCAATACCGTTGCCCCTAGTGGCCGGTTTTGAAAAGGCGAGTCTATTTTAGTATAGTACAATTTAGTCGAGTCCAACTTAGTCGAGTTCATTTTTAGTACAGTTCATTTTAGTACAGTTCATTTTAGTACAGTTCATTTTAGTACAGTCCATTTTAGTACAGTCCATTTTAGTACAGTTCATTTTAGTACAGTTCATTTTAGTACAGTCCATTTTAGTACAGTCCATTTTAGTACAGTCCATTTTAGTACAGTTCATTTTAGTACAGTCCATTTTAGTACAGTCCATTTTAGTGCAGTCCAATCGAGTTTAGTCAATTGAGTTGAGTCATAGTTGCTTTATAATTCTAGCCCTGCAAAACACAATGCTATTGCACCTCAGGAGTTCCCAGTTATATTCCACAGTCAAAGTCACCATTATTAGTCAGTTGTACAACCGAATGCCTTCAACTGAAATGTGTCTTCGCATTTAACCCAACCCCTCTGAATCAGAGAGGTGCAGGGGACTGCCTTAATCGACATCCACGTCTTCGGCGCCCCGGGGAACAGTGGGTTAACTGCCTTGTTCATGGGCAGAAAGACAGATTTTTACCTTGTCAGCACAGAGATTCAAACTTGCAACCCTCCGGTTACAAGTCCAACGCTCTAACCACTAGGCTACCTTCCACAGTCACCTGGAGAGAGGCTGGACTCGACATTAATCTCATACCACTCATTATATTATATTACACAGTCACCTGGAGAGAGGCTGGACTCGACATGAATATCACACCACTCATTATGTGGGTTATTGTAGTCCCAATCTCTCCCTTGGTACTCTGTTAAATCTGTCTCCCCGGATCTGCCCGTTCCCGTTCCCCTCCGAGTCCATTCATATGTCCGGGGGTGACCTCATTCTTATTCCAACCTCAATTACATGCTTCTGCTGCCGTGGCCCTTCTATGCTGTTAACGGTCTGGCTTGGTCCGACCCGGTGTGTGTGTGTGCGTGTGTGCGTGTGTGTGTGTGTGTGTGCGTGTGTGTGTGTGTGTGTGTCGTAACGGCCGGCAGTGGACTGATTAGAATTTGATTAGCTAGCGTTAGCAGTGGCTAGCTCCTACCTGCTGGGACATGAGATTTGAGGGGAGGGCAGGGAGATGGAGGGAAGGGAGATGGAGGGAAGGGAGATGGAGGGTGGAAGGAGAGCAGGGAGATGGAGATGGAGGGCAGGGGAGATGGAGGGAAGGGAGATGGAGGGTGGAAGGAGAGCAGGGAGATGGAGGGTGGAAGGAGAGCAGGGAGATGGAGGGCATGGAGATGGAGGGTGGATGGAGAGCAGGGAGATGGAGGGTGGATGGAGAGCAGGGAGATGGAGGGTGGATGGAGAGCAGGGAGATGGAGGGTGGATGGAGGGAAGGGAGATGGAGGGCATGGAGATGGAGGGTGGATGGAGAGCAGGGAGATGGAGGGTGGATGGAGAGCAGGGAGATGGAGGGTGGATGGAGGGAAGGGAGATGGAGGGTGGAAGGAGGGAAGGGAGATGGAGGGTGGATGGAGGGAATGGAGATGGAGATGGAGGGAAGGGAGATGGAGGTTGGGAGGAGGGCAGAGAGATGGAGTAATTGACCTGCTCTCCTCCTCCTATAAAGTTATTCATCCTCTGCTTCCTCTGTTGTTTGGAAACAGCAACGACAGCACTTTTATCCCAGGACCAAGGAGGCCATGATTTAACCACAACTACTTACAAACAAGCAGTCACACACACACACATAAACACACAACCTCTCTCTCTCTCTCTCTCTCTCTCTCTCTCTCTCTCTCTCTCTCTCTCTCTCTCTCTCTCTCCCTCCCCCTCTAACTGGCCCTCTGGACTGCAGACCAGTGTATATATACCTCTAATGGAGGAAGACAGTGTAAAACTACACAAACTGAAAACTGCAGGTCTGCACATTCCTGTAATTTGATTAGAGAGAGAGAGAGAGAGAGAGAGAGAGAGAGAGAGAGAGAGAGAGAGACTTGCAAAACAAGATGCCTCTATTATCGTTACCAAGCCCTGCAATGCCTCTCATATCATTACCAAGCCCTGCAATGCCTCTCATATCATTACCAAGCCCTGCAATGCCAAGAGCTGAGCAAAGAAAATAGTCCCCTCATCCAGCTGGTCCTGGAGCTGAGTTCACAAACCGGTTCTGCTAACACACTGAAGCCTCAGGACCAGAACATCTAATCAATCAGAATAAAACACATTACAACACAGTCAAAACAAAACTACATTACTTATTGAGAAGCACAAGCACAAAGCAAAATGCAGTGCTATCTGGCCCTAAATCGACAGTACACCGTGGCAAACTATTTGACCATGGTTACTGATCAAAACCTTAGAAAAACCTTGACAAAGTACAGGCTCAGTGAGCACAGCCTTGCCATTGAGAAGGGTCGACACAGGAAAACCTGGCTCCCTGTAGGGGAAAGGCTGTGCAACCACTGCACCACAGCAGAACCTGAGACAGAGCTGCATTTCATGACAAAATGTCAAAAATATAAAACAATTAGAGACTGTAATTGCCCCAAATTTGAAACCCTTATTCAAGGTTTCAAAGACCTCTCTGATGAGAGTAGGCTACCCATCCTGTTGGGGGAGGAAGCAGAAAGCTGTGGGTTGGCAGCGCACTACATTGCTGCCTGCCGTAAGATGAGGACAGTGTCTGACAGACCAATCAACCTGCACATGTCCTCTACTGTATGCTTATTGTTGTTGTTCAATGTGTGGTTATTTTTGACCCTTGGTTATTGTTGTTACTGATTGTCCGTTGACAATATTGATTATTATTATTAATTATGTTAATATCGTTAGTGTATCAATTACTCCCCAAACTAAGCTTTGGCAATAAGTACAGTGTTACGTCATACCAATAAAGCAAATTGAATTGAATTTAAAAATTGAGAGAGAGAGAGAGAGAGAGAGAGAGAGAGATGGAAAGAGAGAGAGAGAAAAGGGAGAGAGAGAGATGGAAGGATAGAGAGAGAGAGGGGAGAGAGAGAGATAGAAGGATAGAGAGAGAGGAGGAGAGAGAGAGAGATAGAAGGAGGGGAGAGAGAGAGATGGAAAGAGAGAGAGAGAAAAGGGGAGAGAGAGAGATGGAAGGAGAACTGTTGTGTTTCTGTAGGGTCCACTTTTCTCCCCAGTCAGGTGGAGTCCTAGCTGAATATACAGCATGGTGACTGTAGGGTCCACTTTTCTCCCCAGTCAGATGGTCCTAGCTGAATATACAGCATGGTGACTGTAGGGTCCACTTTTCTCCCCAGTCAGGTGGGTCCTAGCTGAATATACAGCATGGTGACTGTAGGGTCCACTTCTTTTCCTCCCAGTCAGGTGGGTCCTAGCTGAATATACAGCATGGTGACTGTAGGGTCCACTTTTCTCCCCAGTCAGGTGGGTCCTAGCTGAATATACAGCATGGTGACTGTAGGGTCCACTTTTCTCCCCAGTCAGGTGGGTCCTAGCTGAATATACAGCATGGTGACTGTAGGGTCCACTTTTCTCCCCCAGTCAGATGGTCCTAGCTGAATATACAGCATGGTGACTGTAGGGTCCACTTTTCTCCCCAGTCAGGTGGGTCCTAGCTGAATATACAGCATGGTGACTGTAGGGTCCACTTCTTTTCTCCCCAGTCGGGTAGTCCTAGCTGAATATACAGCATGGTGACTGTAGGGTCCACTTCTTTTCTCCCCCAGTCGGGTAGTCCTAGCTGAATATACAGCATGGTGACTGTAGGGTCCACTTCTTTTCTCCCCAGTCAGGTAGTCCTAACTGAATATACAGCATGGTGACTGTAGGGTCCACTTCTTTTCTCCCCAGTCAGATGGGTCCTAGCTGAATATACAGCATGGTGACTGTAGGGTCCACTTCTTTTCTCCCCAGTCAGGTGGGTCCTAGCTGAATATACAGCATGGTGACTGTAGGGTCCACTTCTTTCTCCCCAGTCAGGTGGGTCCTAGCTGAATATACAGCATGGTGACTGTAGGGTCCACTTCTTTTCTCCCCAGTCAGGTGGGTCCTAGCTGAATATACAGCATGGTGACTGTAGGGTCCACTTCTTTTCTCCCCCAGTCAGGTGGGTCCTAGCTGAATATACAGCATGGTGACTGTAGGGTCCACTTCTTTTCTCCCCAGTCAGGTGGGTCCTAGCTGAATATACAGCATGGTGACTGTAGGGTCCACTTCTTTTCTCCCCAGTCAGGTGGGTCCTAGCTGAATATACAGCATGGTGACTGTAGGGACCACTTTTCCTCCCAGTCAGGTGGGTCCTAGCTGAATATACAGCATGGTGACTGTAGGGACCACTTTTCCTCCCCAGTCAGGTGGGTCCTAGCTGAATATACAGCATGGTGACTGTAGGGACCACTTTTCCTCCCCCAGTCAGGTGGGTCCTAGCTGAATATACAGCATGGTGACTGTAGGGACCACTTTTCCTCCCCAGTCAGGTGGGTCCTAGCTGAATATACAGCATGGTGACTGTAGGGTCCACTTCTTTTCTCCCCAGTCAGGTGGGTCCTAGCTGAATATACAGCATGGTGACTGTAGGGTCCACTTCTTTTCTCCCCAGTCAGGTGGGTCCTAGCTGAATATACAGCATGGTGACTGTAGGGTCCACTTCTTTTCTCCCCAGTCAGGTGGGTCCTAGCTGAATATACAGCATGGTGACTGTAGGGTCCACTTCTTTTCTCCCCAGTCAGGTGGGTCCTAGCTGAATATACAGCATGGTGACTGTAGGGACCACTTTTCCTCCCCAGTCAGGTGGGTCCTAGCTGAATATACAGCATGGTGACTGTAGGGTCCACTTCTTTTCTCCCCAGTCGGGTAGTCCTAGCTGAATATACAGCATGGTGACTGTAGGGTCCACTTCTTTTCTCCCCAGTCAGGTAGTCCTAGCTGAATATACAGCATGGTGACTGTAGGGTCCACTTCTTTTCTCCCCAGTCAGATGGGTCATAGCTGAATATACAGCATGGTGACTGTAGGGTCCACTTCTTTTCTCCCCAGTCAGATGGGTCCTAGCTGAATATACAGCATGGTGACTGTAGGGTCCACTTCTTTTCTCCCCAGTCAGGTGGGTCATAGCTGAATATACAGCATGGTGACTGTAGGGTCCACTTCTTTTCTCCCCAGTCAGGTGGGTCTAGCTGAATATACAGCATGGTGACTGTAGGGTCCACTTCTTTTCTCCCCCAGTCAGGTGGGTCCTAGCTGAATATACAGCATGGTGACTGTAGGGTCCACTTCTTTTCTCCCCAGTCAGGTGGGTCCTAGCTGAATATACAGCATGGTGACTGTAGGGTCCACTTCTTTTCTCCCCAGTCAGGTGGGTCCTAGCTGAATATACAGCATGGTGACTGTAGGGTCCACTTCTTTTCTCCCCAGTCAGGTGGGTCCTTGCTGAATATACAGCATGGTGACTGTAGAGTCCACTTTTCTCCCCTAGTCAGGTGGGTCCTAGCTGAATATACAATGTGTGGACCGACCGTATTCAATCAGTGGCAGAAGCTGGATTTACCAGATATTGCTTTTAGAAGGAAACAATCAGACCTATGGAATAACCCCTTCAGTTGTAGCATCACACCTGGCTGAGAAGTCATCAGACACACACAACCAGATTTAAAATATAAAAATTGTGTGTTTGTGTGTGTGTGTGTGTGTGTGTGTGTGTGTGTGTGTGTGGGGTAAAAGTATTGTCATGAAGCATTATTTCCACTGCTGTGTGTTCTCTGGGCTGCAAATCACTCCCCGTATGACATAATGACTTACCTAACACACACGACACTACTACACAACACAACTACTCACCACATGTCCCTCTGCAAATAGCGAGCAGTCGTCATTACTGAAACAATTACCCCTACCTCACACTCCTTGTCTCTCTCTCTCTCTCTCTCTCTCTCTCTCTCTCTCTCTCTCTCTCTCTCTCTCTCTCTCTCTCTCTCTCTCTCTCTCTCTCTCTCTCTCTCTCTCTCTCTCTCTCTCTCTCTCTCTCTCTCTCTCTACCTCAACCTCTCTCTCTATAATAATAATTGTATAATAATGAACAATAAATAATAATTTTCTCCATTCATTTGGGTTTCCCCCCCCCAGTGTGTATCATACCTTGGGTGAGTGAATAATGTATGGTCTCTTATCAGTGTTGTATCTCAAAGCCCCAGCAGAAATCACAACAAATTGGCATGAAATGACGACGGCCGGAGAATTACCAACAGCAGATCCAAAACACACACAGATTACAGCCTCAGCATGCCTGTTATATTTCAATCTGCCAGTTTCAGTCCCCTGCTCTAACACATCTTAATTCAATCTGTGCTCCTTCTCTGCTTCTGTGTGTGTGTGTGTGTGTGTGTGTGTGTGTGTGTGTGTGTGTGTGTGTGTGTGTGTGTGTGTGTGTGTGTGTGTGTGTGTGTGTGTGTGTGTGTGTGTGTGTGTGTGTGTGTGTGTGTGTGTGCATCCAATCAATTGTTATTTGTCACATTCTTGGTCAACAACAGGTGTAGACTAACAGTGAAATGCTGATTTACAGGTCCTTATCTATACACTGGGGTACCAGTACTGGAGTCAATGATAACTTAGCTATATACCACAGGGTACCAGTACTGAGTCAATGATAACTTAGCTATATACACGGGTACCAGTACTGGAGTCAATGATAACTTAGCTATATACACGGGTACCAGTACTGAGTCATAACTTAGTTATATACACGGGTACCAGTACTGAGTCAATGATAACTTAGCTATATACACGGGTACCAGTACTGAGTCAATGATAACTTTGTTATATACACGGGTACCAGTACTGAGTCAATGATAACTTAGCTATATACCACGAGGTACCAGTACTGAGTCAATGATAACTTAGCTATATACAGGGTACCAGTACTGAGTCAATGATAACTTATCTATACACGGGTACCAGTACTTAGTCAATAATCGTAGTTGAAGTAGGAAGTTTACATTCACCTTAGCCAAATACATTTTAAACTCAGTTTTTCACAATTCCTGACATTTTAATCCTATTAAAAATTCCCTGTCTTAGGTCAGTTAGGATCACCACTTTATTTTAAGAATGTGAAATGTCAGAATAATAGTAGACAGAATGATTTATTTCAGCTTTTATTTCTTTCATCACATTCGCAGTGAGTCAGAAGTTTCACGTTACACTCAATTAGTATTTGGTAGCATTGCCTATAAACTGTTTAACTTGGGTCAAATGTTTCGGGTAGCCTTCACAAGCTTCTCACAATAAGTTGGGTGAATTTTGGTCCATTCCTCCTGACCGAGCTGGTGTAACTGAGTCGGTTTGAAGACCTCCTTGCTCACCGCTTTTCAGTTCTGCCCACAAATGTTCTATAGGATTGAGGACAGGGCTCTGTGATAGCCACTCCAATACCTTGACTTTGTTGTCCTTAAGCCATTTTGCCACAACTTTGGAAGTATGCTTGGGGTCATCGTCCATTTGGAAGACCCATTTGCGACCAGGCTTTAACTTCCTGACCCGATGTCTTGAGATGTTGCTCAAATATATCAACATAATTGTCCTTCCCTCATGATACCATCTATTTTGTGAAGTGCGCACCAGCCCCTCCTGCAGCAAAGCACCCCCACAACATGATGCTGCCACCCTGTGCTTCACGGTTGGGATGGTGTTCTTGACTTGCAAGCCTCCCCTTTTTCCTCCAAACATAACGATGGTCATTATGGCCAAACAGTTCTATTTTTTGTTTCATCAGACCAGAGGACATTTCTCCAAAAAGTACGATATTTGTCCCCATGTGCAGTTGCAAACCGTAGTCTGGCTTTTTATGGCGGTTTTGGAGCAGTGGCGTCTTCCTTGCAGAAGCGGCCTTTCAGGTTATGTCGATATAGGACTCGTTTTACTGTGGATATAGCAACTTTTGTACCTGCTTACAGCATCTTCACAGGGTCCTTTGCTGTTGTTCTGGGATTGATTTGCACTTTTCGCACAAAAGTACCTTCATCTCTAGGAGAAAGAACACGTCTCCTCCCTGAAGCGGTATGACGGCTGAGTGGTCCCATGGTGTTTATACTTGTGTACTACTGTTTGTACAGATGAGCGTGGTACTTTCAGGCGTTTGGAAATTGCTTCGAGCATGAACCAGTCTTGTGAAGTCTACAATTTTGTTTCTGTGGTCTTGGCTGATTTGTTTTTGATTTTCCCATGATTTCAAGCAAAGAGGCACTGAGGTTGAAGGTAGGCCTTGAAATACATCCACAGGTACACCTCCAATTGACTCAAATGATGTCAAATAGCCTATCAGAAGCTTCTAAAGCCTATGACATCATTTTCTGGAATTTTCCAAGCTGTTTAATTAAAGGCAGAGTCAACTTAGTTACGGATCGTCGAACACAGAATTCTCCTATATCAGTTGATCACTTCAGGAATACATTTCATGTCTGAATTCACGGATCGTCGAACACAGAATTCTCCTATATCAGTTGATCACTTCAGGAATACATTTCATGTCTAGTTCACGGATCGTCGAACACAGGAATTCTCCTATATCAGTTGATCACTTCAGGAATACATTTTATGTCTGAGTTACGGATCGTCAAACACAGAATTCTCCTCGTCAGTTTACCACTTTAGGAATACATTTCATGTCTAGTTACGGATCGTCGAACACAGAATTCTTCTACATCAGTTGATCACTCAGGAACAGGGTTGGTTTAGCGAGTGTTAAAAACCTTCTGACAATAGCTGGTGTGTGAAGTGTGTGTGTGTCAGACTGCAGTAGGAGGTAAGGCTGTAATGATGTAGGAAAGCTTGGCGCTGTCGTTAATTTAAATTCAGCCCTGCGCTTACCACTCTCACATATACACATACACACCTGCGCGTGCACAAACACAGAGAAGCACTGCATTAGAGTCAAGGACAGGGTTGTTTGTCAGACCTTCCTCGTTATTGATATAACGTTGATCAGAAATCAGCTGGTCACATCCCTCAACATATGCCTGCATATACATGTGAGTGTGGTTTTGTTATGCATACTGTCTTAACAAGGCCTTCATCTGTACAGCATAATGCGCAGCGGCCCACTGGAGTCACCTTAAATATTTCAGTAGGTATTACTTTGTGACTTCTGGCTCATCCTCATCTGGTAACCCAGAGCCTCTCTTCTTCCCCCTTCTCTATCTGTCTCTTAACAATCTCTGAGAGAGAGAGAGAGAGAGAGAGAGAGAGAGAGAGAGAGAGAGAGAGAGAGAGAGAGAGAGAGATCCAAGGCATTCTTAGTCGATTTCTATAAACGTTTCTATAAAAATAAATAACAATAATTCTGTCTGGTGTTGTTTCCGGTAGGTGCACTTGTTTCAGCTGCCTGGAGAGCAAATCAAGGGCACCTATAGGCTCACCGCTAGCCAATCGGATTGCTCAGATCAACCTCCTTACGAAAAAGATTGCAGTCAGTATAACTGCAGTATAACTTCAAATACTGAGTCAAAATAACACTGTTTTTTTCTACTGCAGTAATTTTACAGTGTAACTGCAGTCAGAGTGCAGTATAACTGCGTTTCATCTGCAATACACTGCAGTTATTTCTGCAATTACTGCGTCCAAAATATCACAGTAGACTGCAGTTACTGCACTTTTGTGTGAAATGAAATGTGATTCTCCACTTGTGTTGCAACCAGCACTGCAGCATGGTTTAATTAGCGACTGTACGCTTTTTTAAATTTGAGGAACATTTTCTCGACTTTCTCTGGTCAAATTTTAATTAGCCTTTATTTCATCAGGTAAGTTGACTGAGAGCACATTCTCATTTACAGCAACGACAGTTACATGGGAGAGGAGGGGGGATGAATGAACTAATAGGAAGCTGGGGATAATTAGAGTCGCCATGATGGAGTACGAGGGCCAGTTTAGGAATGTAGCCAGGACACCGGGTTAACACCCCTACTCTTCACGATAAGTGCCATGGGATCTTTAGTGACCACAGAGAGCCAGGACATCCGGGGTAAACACCCCTACTCTTACGATAAGTGCCATGGGATCTTTAGTGACCACAGAGAGCCAGGACATCCGGGGTAAACACCCCTACTCTTACGATAAGTGCCATGGGATCTTTAGTGACCACAGAGAGTCAAGACATTCGTTTATTGTCCCATCTTGAAAAAGACAACACCTAAACAGGGCAATGTCCCCAATTCACTGCCCTGGGGCATTGCGGTATTTTTTTTTCAGACCAGAGGAAAGAGTGCCTCCTACTGGCCCTCCAACACCACTTCCAGCAGCATCTGGTCTCCCATCCATTAACCATAAGTACTTTGTTACGTTGTGCCAGATGTCATTAATTTGAATGGGGGCCAATCACAACGGAGTGGAATCAGCTGGTGGTACTCCAGACAGAGATACAGTCAGGCAGTGGTACTCCAGACAGAGATACAGTCAGGTGGTGGTACTCCAGACAGAGATACAGTCAGCTGGTGGTACTCCAGACAGAGATACAGTCAGGTGGTGGTACTCCAGGCAGAGATACAGTCAGGTGGTGGTACTCCGGACAGAGATACAGTCAGGTGGTGGTACTCCAGACAGAGATACAGTCAGGTGGTGGTACTCCAGACAGAGATACAGTCAGGTGGTGGTACTCCAGACAGAGATACAGTCAGGTGGTGGTACTCCAGACAGAGATACAGTCAGGTGGTGGTACTCCAGACAGAGATACAGTCAGGTGGTGGTACTCCAGACAGAGATACAGTCAGCTGGTGGTACTCGGACAGAGATACAGTCAGGTGGTGGTACTCCAGACAGAGATACAGTCAGCTGGTGGTACTCCAGACAGAGATACAGCCAGGTGGTGGTACTCCAGACAGAGATACAGTCAGGTGGTGGTACTCCAGACAGAGATACAGTCAGGTGGTGGTACTCCAGACAGAGATACAGTCAGCTGGTGGTACTCCAGACAGAGATACAGTCAGGTGCTGGTACTCCAGACAGAGATACAGTCAGGCGGTGTTACAGTAACATAGAAAAGTTCTGGAACCACTGATTCAACCCATGTTGTGACTGTAGCTGCTGAGTTGGACGAATCCTCACTGATGGTTAATTTCATTTAATTTCACTTTATTTTTCCCGCTTCAATAAAGGTATTGAATTATATTTGTATTGTTTCATTTCACTTTGTCCTGCGTTGTTGGAGCTCGGAGATCATGAGTTTCTTTACGTACCCGTAATCACACCTGCAGCCCTGTACATGTGACTGTTAAACTCTCTCATCTACATCACCATGGAAACACACTTCCTATAGGAGTTGTTCACAGCTGTGTGTCTTGGCGTGTGTGTGTGAGAGTGTGATAAAACACATCGTCATTGTCATGTTTCACAGTCCTAAGTCGTGTCCATCCAGCTGGAATCACACCCCTCGTCACAATGGCTTTCTGCACGATGGCCAGGCTCACTGAACAGAGAAACATGATGAGTGTGTGTGTGTGTGTGTGTGTGTGTGTTTGTATCATGTTTGTTCTTTAAAGCAGAAGAGAATGGTTACGTCGTGATTTGTTCTCAAAACATATTTTTTCCAGGAAGAAATAAAGAAATTTACAAATGTTTTTTGGAATACAAGAACGTCTATTAATTCTCGGTCCGTGCCGTTAACATCATGAGTTGGGAGATGCTGTTTACACTGTAGCGTTAACATCATGAGTTGGGAGATGCTGTTTACACTGTGATGTTAACATCATTAGTTGGGAGATGCTGTTTACACTGTGGCGTTAACATCATGAGTTGGGAGATGCTGTTTACACTGTGATGTTAACATCATGAGTTGGGAGATGCTGTTTACACTGTGGCGTTAACATCATGAGTTGGGAGATGCTGTTTACACTGTGGCGTTAACATCATGAGTTGGGAGATGCTGTTTACACTGTGGCGTTAACATCATGAGTTGGGAGATGCTGTTTACACTGTGGCGTTAACACCATGAGTTGGGAGATGCTGTTTACACTGTGACGTTAACATCATGAGTTGGGAGATGCTGTTTACACTGTGATGTTAACATCATGAGTTGGGAGAGAGATGCTGTTTACACTGTGGCGTTAACATCATGAGTTGGGAGAGAGATGCTGTTTACACTGTGATGTTAACATCATGAGTTGGGAGATGCTGTTTACACTGTGATGTTAACATCATGAGTTGGGAGATGCTGTTTACACTGTGATGTTAACATCATGAGTTGGGAGATGCTGTTTACACTGTGGCGTTAACATCATGAGTTTGGAGATGCTGTTTACACTGTGGCGTTAACATCATGAGTTGGGAGATGCTGTTTACACTGTGGCGTTAACATCATGAGTTGGGAGATGCTGTTTACACTGTGGCGTTAACATCATGAGTTGGGAGATGCTGTTTACACTGTGATGTTAACATCATGAGTTGGGAGAGAGATGCTGTTTACACTGTGACGTTAACATCATGAGTTGGGAGAGAGATGCTGTTTACACTGTGATGTTAACATCATGAGTTGGGAGATGCTGTTTACACTGTGATGTTAACATCATGAGTTGGGAGATGCTGTTTACACTGTGATGTTAACATCATGAGTTGGGAGATGCTGTTTACACTGTGACGTTAACATCATGAGTTTGGAGATGCTGTTTACACTGTGACGTTAACATCATGAGTTGGGAGATGCTGTTTACACTGTGACGTTAACATCATGAGTTGGGAGATGCTGTTTACACTGTGACGTTAACATCATGAGTTGGGAGATGCTGTTTACACTGTGACGTTAACATCATGAGTGCTTCAAACACATATTAATGACTATTTCAATTGGTTTCTACAAAAAGGTGTTTTGATATTTACAGTCTTTTTAACCCATAATAGATGAGCCTCATTCCCACATTGCACTTGGTTTATTAAGGTCCTCTAGGCCCCTATTCAATCTGGATGGCTTGAAGTGTTTCCGATTTGAGCAATAGTAATTTAGAAGGTAATTTCCAATTGAGTCGCCGTATGCAGTGTTTACCGTGCATGTAGTCTCCTCTAACTCTGGGAACATTGGCTTTAAATTTCAATCACGCTGTAACGCTGATTTTTCTGGATACGGATTGGATAAAGGCCTAACACTTGAGCCGACATCCATGGCGTTTTCCACAGACGCAATCTCAGTGATTGTCAAGCAATTTATCTTTAAACGGTGTATTTGTTGCTTAATTACAACGTGCTTTCATTTGAATGCCCCTTGTCTTGAAAAAAACGTATTGATAAAACCAAACTCAGAGTCTCATCTAACCACAGTTCTAGGATCAGATTTAGCTACACGAAACCATGAGTTGGGAGAAACAAAGTCTGGCCTTGCATCAGCTGTTAACTCTGCTGCAGAACTGGGAGTGGGTCACGACTTGGGTGTCATTTTATGTTCAGTCCACTAGATGGCACGTGGTTTGCAGTGTGGAGGTACTGTTTGCAGTGTGGAGGTTCTGTTTGCTGTGTGAAGGTTCTGTTTGCAGTCTGAAGGTTCTGTGCAGTGTGGAGGTTCTGTTTACAGTGTGGAGGTTCTGTTTGCAGTGTGAAGGTTCTGTTTGCTCTGTGAAGGTTCTGTTTGCAGTGTGAATGTTCTCTATTTTATAGAGATGAGAGAAAGAGAACAGACAGACTGGTAGAGACTACAGACTGTATTCTACTGTATTTTATAGAGATGACAGAAAGAGAACAGACAGACTGGTAGAGACTACAGACCGTATTCTACTGTTTTTAATAGAGATGACAGAAAGAGAACAGACAGACTGGTAGAGACTACAGACCGTATCCTACTGTATTTTAGACTACAGTCTCTCTGCTAGAGGAGGGTGAAACTATAAATACGGTACACACTGCTGTCACTACATTGAACATTTACAGGAAGGTTCAGATTAAACATGGTCCCATTACCCACACTACTGACTGGATGATGCATATTTAAATCA
Source organism: Brachymystax lenok tsinlingensis (assembly GCA_030435695.1). Lineage (NCBI taxonomy): Eukaryota > Metazoa > Chordata > Actinopteri > Salmoniformes > Salmonidae > Brachymystax > Brachymystax lenok. The sequence goes on from CM059791.1 coordinate 58,954,975, forward strand.
TATACTACGTCTATAATACACTAGGACATATATATTGTCAGACATTTAAATAATAGACTATGTCCACAATACATTTGGACGTACTATGCATTGTAAAAAAAAATGTAAACCTCAAAACTGGTCGGACTTGAGGTCTGGAGAGAGAAAGATAATAAATAGTGAGAAGAACTGCATAAAAGAAGAATATAACAGATGAGAGAGAGGCTTGAGAGGAGAGGAGAGGAGAGGAGAGGAGAGTAGAGGAGAGTAGAGGAGAGGAGAGGAGAGGAGAGGAGAGAGGAGGGGGAGGGAGAGAGGAGAGAGGAGAGGAGAGAGGAGAGAGGAGAGGAGAGGAGGGGAGGAGGGGAGGAGAGAGGAGGAGAGAGGAGAGGAGAGGAGAGGAGAGTAGAGGAGAGGAGAGGAGAGGAGAAGAGAGGAGAGGAGAGAAGAGGAGAGAGAGAGAGAGGAGAGGAGAGGAGAGGAGAGGAGAGGAGAGGAGAGGAGAGGAGAGGAGAGGAGAGGAGAGGAGAGGAGAGATAAGAGGAGAGGGTTGAGGTTTGAGAGAGGAGAGGGCTGAGGTTTGAGAGAGGAGAGGAGTTGAGAGGTGTGAGGTTTATAAGAGAAGAGGAGAGGCTTGAGGTTTGAGAGATAAGAGGAGAGGGTTGAGGTTTGAGAGAGGGAGAGGGCTGAGGTTTGAGAGAGGAGAGGGCTGAGGTTTGAGAGAGAGAGGCGGCTGAGGTTTGAGAGAGAAGGGAGAGAATTGAGGTTTGAGAAAGAAGAGGTTTGAGGTTTTAGAGAATAGAGGAGATGAGAGGTGTGAGGTTTAAGAGAGAAGAGGAGAGGCTTGAGGTTTGAGAGAGAAGAGGAGAGGGTTGGAGGTTAGAGAGAGAAGAGAATTGAGGATTGAGAAAGAAGAGGAGAGGACACACTCTTTGCCCCAGGCCTGTGCTTTACAAGCATGTGTGTGGTGTCAGGAAAACAACCTCTCACTCAACGTCAACAAAACAAAGGAGCTGATCGTGGACTTCAGGAAACAGCAGAAGGTTTCACCTGATCTGTTTCACCTGTCTTTGTTCTTGTCTCCACCTCCCTCCAGGTGTCGCCCAGATTTCTCATTTTCCCCAGCGTGTTTATTCCTGTCTTCTCTGTTTTATCTTTTGCCAGTTCGTCTTGTCTTGTCCAGGTCTCACCGGGAGTGTTTTACCGTCTCCCTGCTTTCTCAAGTTCTGTTTCCTAGTTTCCCAGGTTCTGACCATTTCTGCCTGCCCTGACTCCGAGCCTGCCTGCCGTTCTGTACCTGCCTGACTCTGACCCGTTCCACGAACCTCTGCCTGTCCTGACCCGAGCCTGCCTGCTGTTCTGTACCTTATTGACTCTGCACTGGATTATGGACCTCTGCCTGCCTTTGACCTGTCTTTTGCCTGGCCCATGTTTGGGTCAATAAAGATCTATGACTCTAGCTGTCTACATCTGAGTTATGATAGAGGAGCAACCCCTATCCACATTGGCGGGACTGAAGCGGAGAAGATGGAAAGCTTCAAGTTCCTCGGCGTCCACATCACTGACAAGCTGAAATGGTCCACCCTCACAGACAGTGTGGTGAAGAAGAGCGCAACAGCCTCAGGAGGTTGAAGAAATTTGTCTTGGCATCTAAAACCCTCACAAAACTTTACAGATACACAATTGAAAGCATCCTGTCGGGCTGTATCGCTGTCTGGTACGGCAACTGCACCGCCCGCAACCGCAGGGCTCTCCAGACGGTGGTGAGGTCGGCCCAACGCATCACCTGGGGGCAAACTACCTGCCCTCCAGGACAGCAACACCACCCGATGACACAGGAACGCCAAAAAGATCATCAAGGACAACAACCACCCGAGCCACTGCCTGTTCACCCCGCTACCATCCAGAAGGCGAGGTCAGTACAGGTGCATCTCTCGCTGGGAGCGAAGAGATTGAAAAACAGCTTCTACCTCAAGGCCATCAGACTGTTAAATAGCCATCACTGACACAGAGAGGCTGCTGCCAACGTACAGACTTGGAATCATTGAAACACTAGTCGTTTTAGAGTAGTAATGTTTACATTTCTTGCATTATACGGTATTCTACACTATTCTACTGTGTAGAACGTTGACGTTCTGACTTGTGTCACTGAGAAACACAGGCGTTTCACTACACCAGCAATAACATCTGCTAAACATGTGTTTGTGACCAATACAATTTGATTTGATTTGTGTGTGTGTCTGTGTATGTTTCTGCAATTGTGTGTATAGATGTGTGTGTTGGCATGTGCGTGCGTGTGTGTGTATGATCTGTGTGTGTGAGTGTGTGTGTGTGTGTGTCTGTGTGTGTGTCTGTGTGTGTTTATGACCTGTGTGTGTGTGTGCGGGGGTGTCTGTGTGTGTTTATGACCTGTGTGTGTGTGTGTGTGTGGGTGCCTGTGTGTGTTTATGACCTGTGTGTGTGTCTGTGTCTGTGTGTGTTTATGATCTCTATGTGTGTGTGTGTGTGTGTGTGTGTGTGTGTGTCTGTGTGTGTGTGTGTCTGTGTATGTGTCTGTGTGTGTGTGTGTTTATGACCTGTGTGTGTGTCTGTGTGTGGGTGTGTGGGTGTCTGTGTGTGTCTGTGTGTGTGTATGTGTGTCTGTGTGTGTGTGTGTGTCTGTGTATGTGTCTGTGTGTGTGTGTGTTTATGACCTATGTGTGTGTCTGTGTGTGTGTGTGTGTCTGTGTCTGTGTGTCTGTGTCTGTGTGTCTGTGTCTGTGTCTGTGTCTGTGTGTGTGTGTGTCTGTGTGTGTGTGTGTGTGTGTGTGTGTGTATGTGTCTGTGTGTGTGTGTGTCTGTCCTCCTTCATAACCTGTTTTCCCCAACTGGGTCAGAACACCACACGGACTGCTGGAATACTTCATAATATCTCTCCCTACACAGCGCTGTGTGGTGGTGCAGCCTGTTCTGTTACCATCTATTTATAAAACATTGCCCGTCCCGAAAAATACACTGGTCCCATCCCTCCATCTCTCTCTTTCTAATAGAGGGTGAGGTAGTGGTCCCATCCTCCATCTCTCTCTTTCTAATAGAGTGCAGTAGTGGTCCCATCCCTCCATCTCTCTCTTTCTAATAGAGTGCAGTGAGTGGTCCCGTCCCTCCATCTCTCTCTTTCTAATAGAGGGTAAGGTAGTGGTCCCGTCCCTCCATCTCTCTCTTTCTAATAGAGATGCAGTGGTGGTCCCATCCCTCCATCTCTCTCTTTCTAATAGAGGGTAAGGTAGTGGTCCCATCCCTCCATCTCTCTCTTTCTAATAGAGAGTGCAGTAGTGGTCCCATCCCTCCATCTCTCTCTTTCTAATAGAGAGTGCAGTAGTGGTCCCATCCCTCCATCTCTCTCTTTCTAATAGAGGGTAAGGTAGTGGTCCCTCCATCTCTCTCTTTCTAATAGAGTGCAGTGAGTGGTCCCATCCCTCCATCTCTCTCTTTCTAATAGAGGGTAAGGCAGTGGTCCCATCCCTCCATCTCTCTCTTTCTAATAGAGAGTGCAGTAGTGGTCCCATCCCTCCATCTCTCTCTTTCTAATAGAGTGCAGTAGTGGTCCCGTCCCTCCATCTCTCTCTTTCTAATAGAGAGTGCAGTAGTGGTCCGTCCCTCCATCTCTCTCTTTCTAATAGAGGGTAAGGTAGTGGTCCCATCCCTCCATCTCTCTCTTTCTAATAGAGTGCAGTGGTAGTGGTCCCATTCCTCCATCTCTCTCTTTCTAATAGAGTGCAGTAGTGGTCCCATCCCTCCATCTCTCTCTTTCTAATAGAGGGTAAGGTAGTGGTCCCATCCCTCCATCTCTCTCTTTCTAATAGAGAGTGCAGGTAGTGGTCCCGTCCCTCCATCTCTCTCTTTCTAATAGAGTGCAGTAGTGGTCCCATCCCTCCATCTCTCTCTTTCTAATAGAGAGTGCACGGTAGTGGTCCCATCCCTCCATCTCTCTCTTTCTAATAGAGGGTAAGGTAGTGGTCCCGTCCCTCCATCTCTCTCTTTCTAATAGAGTGCAGTGGTGGTCCCGTCCCTCCATCTCTCTCTTTCTAATAGAGAGTGCAGTAGTGGTCCGTCCCTCCATCTCTCTCTTTCTAATAGAAGTGCAGTAGTGGTCCCATCCCTCCATCTCTCTCTTTCTAATAGAGGGCAAGGTAGTGGTCCCATCCCTCCATCTCTCTCTTTCTAATAGAGTGCAGTAGTGGTCCCATCCCTCCATCTCTCTCTTTCTAATAGAGTGCAGTAGTGGTCCCATCCCTCCATCTCTCTCTTTTTAATAGAGAGTGCAGTAGTGGTCCCATCCCTCCATCTCTCTCTTTCTAATAGAGATGCAGTAGTGGTCCCATCCCTCCATCTCTCTCTTTCTAATAGAGAGTGCAGTAGTGGTCCCGTCCCTCCATCTCTCTCTTTCTAATAGAGTGCGGTAGTGGTCCCATCCCTCCATCTCTCTCTTTCTAATAGAGGGCAAGGTAGTGGTCCCATCCCTCCATCTCTCTCTTTCTAATAGAGTGCAGTAGTGGTCCCATCCCTCCATCTCTCTCTTTCTAATAGAGGGTAAGGTAGTGGTCCCATCCCTCCATCTCTCTCTTTCTAATAGAGGGTAAGGTAGTGGTCCCATCCCTCCATCTCTCTCTTTCTAATAGAGGGTAAGGTAGTGGTCCCATCCCTCCATCTCTCTCTTTCTAATAGAGGGTAAGGTAGTGGTCCGTCCCTCCATCTCTCTCTTTCTAATAGAGGGTAAGGTAGTGGTCCCTCCATCTCTCTCTTTCTAATAGAGTGCAGTAGTGTTCCCATCCCTCCATCTCTCTCTTTCTAATAGAGTGCAGTAGTGGTCCCATCCCTCCATCTCTCTCTTTCTAATAGAGAGTGCAGTAGTGGTCCCGTCGCTCCATCTCTCTCTTTCTAATAGAGGGTAAGGTAGTGGTCCCATCCCTCCATCTCTCTCTTTCTAATAGAGTGCAGTGGTGGTCCCGTCCCTCCATCTCTCTCTTTCTAATAGAGTGCAGTAGTGGTCCCATCCCTCCATCTCTCTCTTTCTAATAGAGGGTAAGGTAGTGGTCCCATCCCTCCATCTCTCTCTTTCTAATAGAGTGCAGTAGTGGTCCCATCCCTCCATCTCTCTCTTTTTAATAGAGTGCAGTAGTGGTCCCATCCCTCCATCTCTCTCTTTCTAATAGAGAGTGCAGTAGTGGTCCCATCCCTCCATCTCTCTCTTTCTAATAGAGGGTAAGGTAGTGGTCCCATCCTCCATCTCTCTCTTTCTAATAGAGTGCAGTAGTGGTCCCATCCCTCCATCTCTCTCTTTCTAATAGAGGGTAAGGTAGTGGTCCCATCCCTCCATCTCTCTCTTTCTAATAGAGTGCAGTGTAGTGGTCCCATCCCTCCATCTCTCTCTTTCCTAATAGAGGGTAAGGTAGTGGTCCCATCCCTCCATCTCTCTCTTTCTAATAGAGTGCAGTAGTGGTCCCATCCCTCCATCTCTCTCTTTCTAATAGAGGGTAAGGTAGTGGTCCCATCCCTCCATCTCTCTCTTTCTAATAGAGGGTAAGGTAGTGGTCCCGTCCCTCCATCTCTCTCTTTCTAATAGAGGGTACGGTAGTGGTCCCGTCCCTCCATCTCTCTCTTTCTAATAGAGGGTAAGGTAGTGGTCCCATCCCTCCATCTCTCTCTTTCTAATAGAGGGTAATGTAGTCATTCCATGTAGCTATATAGAGAAAGACCAGTACATATTGATACATAGACAGACCAGTAGATGTAGATATACAGAGAAAGACCAGTACATGTAGCTATATAGAGAAAGACCAGTACATGTAGCTATATAGGGAGAGACCAGTACATGTAGATATATAGAGAAAGACCAGTACATGTAGATATATAGAGAAAGACCAGTAGATGTAGCTATATAGGGAGAGACCAGTACATATTGATATATAGAGAGACCAGTAGATGTAGATATATAGAGAAAGACCAGTACATGTAGCTATATAGAGTAAGACCAGTACATGTAGCTATATAGGGAGAGACCAGTACATGTAGATATATAGAGAAAGACCAGTAGATGTAGCTATATAGGGAAAGACCAGTACATGTAGCTATATAGAGAAAGACCAGTACATGTAGCTATATAGGGAGAGACCAGTACATGTAGATATATAGAGAAAGATCAGTACATGTAGCTTTATAGAGAAAGACCAGTACTTGTTGATATAGAGAGAAAGACCAGTACATGTGGCTATATAGGTAAAGACCAGTACATGTAGATATATAGAGAAAGACCAGTAGATGTAGATATATAGAGAGACTAGTACATGTAGCTATATAGAGAAAGACCAGTACATGTAGCTATATAGGGAGAGACCAGTACATTTAGATATATAGAGAAAGACCAGTACATGTAGATAAATAGAGAGACCAGTACATGTAGCTATATAGGGAGAGACCAGTACATGTAGCTTCATAGGGAGAGACCAGTTTATGTAGATATATATAGAGACCAGTACATGTAGCTATATAGGGAGAGACCAGTACATGTAGATATATAGAGAAAGACCAGTACATGTAGCTATATAGAGAAAGCCCAGTACATGTAGATATATAGAGAAAGACCAGTACATGTAGCTATATAGAGAAAGACCAGTACATGTAGCTTCATAGGGAGAGACCAGTTTATGTAGATATATATAGAGACCAGTACATGTAGCTATATAGGGAGAGACCTGTACATGTAGATATATAGAGAAAGACCAGTACATGTAGCTATATAGAGAAAGACCAGTACATGTAGATATATAGAGAGACCAGTACATGTAGAAATATTGTGAGACCAGTGAATGTAGATATATAGAGAGACCTGTACATGTAGATATATAGAGAGACCAGTACAGGTAGCTACATTGTGAGAACAGTGAATGTAGATATATAGAGAGACCAGTACAGGTAGCTACATTGTGAGACCAGTGAATGTAGATATATAGAGAGACCAGTACATGTAGATATATAGAGATACCAGTGAATGTAGATATATAGAGAGACCAGTACATGTAGATATATAGAAAGACCAGTACATGTAGATATATAGAGAGACCAGTACATGTAGCTATATAGGGAGAGACCAGTACATGTAGCTACATTGTGAGACCAGTGAATGTAGATATATAGAGAGACCAGTACATATAGATATATAGAGAGACCAGTACAGGTAGCTATATAGAGAGATCAGTGAATGTAGATATATAGAGAGACCAGTACAGGTAGCTATATAGAGAGACCAGTACATGTAGATATATAGAGAGACCAGTACAGGTAGCTACATTGTGAGACCAGTGAATGTAGATATATAGAGAGACCAGTACAGGTAGCTATATAGAGAGACCAGTGAATGTAGATATATAGAGAGACCAGTACAGGTAGCTATATAGAGAGACCAGTACATGTAGATATATTGAGAGACCAGTACAGGTAGCTACATTGTGAGACCAGTGAATGTAGATATATAGAGAGACCAGTACTGTTAGCTACATTGTGAGACCAGTGACCAGTGAATGTAGATATATAGAGAGACCAGTACTGTTAGCTACATTGTGAGACCAGTGAATGTAGATATATAGAGAGACCAGTACAGGTAGCTATATAGAGAGACCAGTACATGTAGATATATAGAGAGACCAGTACAGGTAGCTACATTGTGAGACCAGTGAATGTAGATATATAGAGAGACCAGTACAGGTAGCTATATAGAGAGACCAGTACATGTAGATATATAGAGAGACCAGTACAGGTAGCTACATTGTGAGACCAGTGAATGTAGATATGTAGAGAGACCAGTACAGGTAGCTACATTGTGAGACCAGTGAATGTAGATATATAGAGAGACCAGTACTGTTAGCTACATTGTGAGACCAGTGAATGTAGATATGTAGAGAGACCAGTACAGGTAGCTATATAGAGAGACCAGTACATGTAGATATATAGAGAGACCAGTGAATGTAGATATATAGAGAGACCAGTGAATGTAGATATATAGAGAGACCAGTACAGGTAGCTATATAGAGAGACCAGTACATATAGATATATAGAGAGACCAGTACTGTTAGCTACATTGTGAGACCAGTGAATGTAGATATATAGAGAGACCAGTACAGGTAGCTATATAGAGAGACCAGTACATGTAGATATATAGAGAGACCAGTACAGGTAGCTACATTGTGAGACCAGTGAATGTAGATATATAGAGAGACCAGTACAGGTAGCTACATTGTGAGACCAGTGAATGTAGATATATAGAGAGACCAGTACAGGTAGCTATATAGAGAGACCAGTACATGTAGATATATAGAGAGACCAGTACAGGTAGCTACATTGTGAGACCAGTGAATGTAGATATATAGAGAGACCAGTACTGTTAGCTACATTGTGAGACCAGTGACCAGTGAATGTAGATATATAAGAGAGACCAGTACTGTTAGCTACATTGTGAGACCAGTGAATGTAGATATATAGAGAGACCAGTACAGGTAGCTATATAGAGAGACCAGTACATGTAGATATATAGAGAGACCAGTACAGGTAGCTACATTGTGAGACCAGTGAATGTAGATATATAGAGAGACCAGTACAGGTAGCTATATAGAGAGACCAGTACATGTAGATATATAGAGAGACCAGTACAGGTAGCTACATTGTGAGACCAGTGAATGTAGATATGTAGAGAGACCGGTACAGGTAGCTACATTGTGAGACCAGTGAATGTAGATATATAGAGAGACCAGTACTGTTAGCTACATTGTGAGACCAGTGAATGTAGATATGTAGAGAGACCAGTACAGGTAGCTATATAGAGAGACCAGTACATGTAGATATATAGAGAGACCAGTGAATGTAGATATATAGAGAGACCAGTGAATGTAGATATATAGAGAGACCAGTACAGGTAGCTATATAGAGAGACCAGTACAGGTAGCTACATTGTGAGACCAGTGAATGTAGATATGTAGAGAGACCAGTACAGGTAGCTATATAGAGAGACCAGTACATGTAGATATATAGAGAGACCAGTGAATGTAGATATATAGAGAGACCAGTACAGGTAGCTATATAGAGAGACCAGTACATGTAGATATATAGAGAGACCAGTACAGGTAGCTACATTGTGAGACCAGTGAATGTAGATATATAGAGAGACCAGTACAGGTAGCTACATTGTGAGACCAGTGAATGTAGATATATAGAGAGACCAGTACAGGTAGCTATATAGAGAGACCAGTACATGTAGATATATAGAGAGACCAGTACAGGTAGCTACATTGTGAGACCAGTGAATGTAGATATATAGAGAGACCAGTACTGTTAGCTACATTGTGAGACCAGTGAATGTAGATATATAGAGAGACCAGTACAGGTAGCTATATAGAGAGACCAGTACATGTAGATATATAGAGAGACCAGTACAGGTAGCTACATTGTGAGACCAGTGAATGTAGATATATAGAGAGACCAGTACAGGTAGCTACATTTGTGAGACCAGTGAATGTAGATATATAGAGAGACCAGTACAGGTAGCTATATAGAGAGACCAGTACATGTAGATATATAGAGAGACCAGTACAGGTAGCTACATTGTGAGACCAGTGAATGTAGATATATAGAGAGACCAGTACATGTAGATATATAGAGAGACCAGTACAGGTAGCTACATTGTGAGACCAGTGAATGTAGATATGTAGAGAGACCGTTATTACATTCTTCAACAACATCACATTTATCTGGCAGCCATTCTAACCAGGCTATGTCTAGATAGCAATGATTTTAACAGGAAGCTAATGATTAATTTATAATAATGATCATAACAGGAAGCTAATGACTCATTTATGATAATGATTTTTAACAGGAAGCTAATGATTCATTTAAAAAAAATCATCATAACAGGAAGCTAACGATTAATTGGTAATAACGATGTTAGCTGAGTATTTGTTATTTGATAATTGAATTGATCTTGTTGCTCTCCGTATCTCTCTGGGAGTAATGTAGGTTAAGTTCTTTCCAATCGGCCCATCATTCTGTTAATTGGCCTGAGCTCCACTGGCTCCTACTGGGAGCTTTAGTTACAACCAGGGGACACCAACCATGTCCCGATCCAATCAATCAATCAATCACATGAATACATCAATCAGACCAACCAAATCAGTCAGTCCTGGATCAAATGAACAGATCTGTTTTTTACAGTCTTTAGATATGCAGGAGAAGTAGAAGTGACATACTGGCGTTTATGTAATGCTAATGAATGTGTAATGAAGTGCTGATGTGGGAAGCGATAATGTAAAGTGTTCCACTGCAGTTTGTTACTACACTACATTATTAAAATGACTCAACTGCATAACGTCAACACTTCCTATCATCCATTGTATTATTGAAACTCTTCCTCCTCCATATCGAGAAAGAGAGAGTGAGAGTGAGAGAGATAGACAGAGAGGCAGAGGCAGAGACAAAGACAGAGACAGAGACAGAGACAGACACAGACAGAGACACAGAGAGACAGACCATTATTTTTGTCTTACTGAGATTTACTGTCAGGGCCCAAGGTCTGTCCAGAATCTGTGCAGAAAGATCTAGGTGCCGCTGTAGGCCCTCCTTTGGTTGTGGACAGAAGCACCAGATCATCAACAAACAGTAGACATTTGACTTCAGATTCTAGTAGGGTGAGGCCGGGTGCTGCAGACTGTTCTAGTGCCCTCGCATATTCGTGTAAATATTTATATATCGATGTTGAAGAGGGTGGGGCTTAAGCTGCATCCCTGTCTCAGCCCCCAGCACCTGTGGAAAGAAATGTGTGTCTTTTATTTGCCAATTTTAATTTGATTTTTAATGTTGTATGTTTTCCCCCAACACCACCTTCCATCAGTTTGTAAAGCAGCAGACCCTCGTGCCAAATTGAGTCGACATCTAATTTTGAAATCAACAAAGCCTGAGAAGACGTTGCCTTTGTTTGTCAATTAGAGTGTGCAGAGGTGAATACGTGGTCTGCTGTACCGTAATTTTGGCAAAAGCCAACATGACATTTGCTCAGTACATTGTTTTACTGAGGAAATGTGCAGAGTCTGCTGTTAATGATAATGCAGAGAGAATTTTCCCAAGGTTGCTGTTGTGCGCATATCCCACAGTAGTTATTCTATCTTTCTCTCTCTCTCTCTCTCTCTCTCTCTCTCTCTCTCTCTCTCTCTCTGCATTTCTCTCTCTCTCTCTCTCTCTCTCTCTCTCTCTCTCTCTCTCTCTCTCTCTCTCTCTCGCTCTGCATTTCTCTCTCTCTCTCTCTCTCTCTCTCTCTCTCTCTCTCTCTCTCTCTCTCTCTCTCTCTCTCTCTCTCTCTCTCTCTGCATTTCTCTCTCTCTCTCTCTCTCTCTCTCTCCCTCTCTCTGCATTTCTCTCTCTCTCTCTCTCTCTCTGCATTTCTCTCTCTCTCTGCATTTCTCTCTCTCTCTCTCTCTCTCTCTCTCTCTCTCTCTCTCTCTCTCTCTCTCTCTCTCTCTCTGCAATTCTCTCTCTCTCTCTGCAGTTCTCTCTCTCTCTCTCTCTCTCTGATATTTACATATACTCCTTGAGCTAGTTCTCTGTCCTCATCTGGAGCGGGTGAGTGGAGCTGCAGCCTTAACACTCAAATGACAGATCCCGCAGTACAAACACACACACACGCGCACACGCGCACACACGCACGCACGCACGCACAGTGAGGTGCTGTCGAAACTCAAATATGCTCCAATCATATGGACGATGGCAAGCGCTTGGCTAAAGTTGAACCATAAAAATTCAGTTGTGTTTTTTATGTGTGTGTGTGTCCGACATCTGCAGCATATTAGGGATGAGCATTTAAAATAATGTCCACTATTTTCCCCGATATCCGTGTAGTGGAAAAACACATTTGTTAAATAAAACGTGGGAGCTGGATTACAACACAGCCTACACGAGAAGAGAGAGTTGTTGCCTTTCTGTTTTCTAGCAGCAGTGCAGGAGGATGTCGTAATGTCACAAAAGATAATTTAATTTAATTTAGACAAAGCCTTTTCAGTTGTTAAAATAGGTCTATGATTTATTTATATTGTTATGAAATGCTCTCGCAATGTTTTGAAATACTAACGTCCGTTTCGGATATTCGATTAACCGTGCGTGCCCCTCCCTCCCACTGGGCACAAACTGGTTGAGTCAACGTTGTTTCAGTGTAATTTGTCAACATAATGTGACGTGGAATCTACTCTGGATTTAAACTGTTGTTTTGAAGGAAATTTCAACAACAGGATTATATCATGGTAATCATGATGCGAAGAAGCAGGGTGTTCCATGATGTCATATCCTGTGTTTAATCGATTGGTTGCTTACTGTGTAATCTGCATTGCCATTGGCTAGTTATGACTGGTTAATCATGTTGTTGTTCTAAAAATGGCCGAACTTTGTTTTTGTCATGATTTGCAAGTAGGAGGCAGCCCCTCCTACTTTCCGTGGTCAAGGCCAAGCCCTGCTTAGCTATTCAATTTGTCACTGACTATTAACAGTGTACTATCGTGAGAATGATTGATTGAATTGATTGAAGTTAACCATGTGAATGATTGTCGAGAGATCTCCACCCAAAAACGAAATTGATTCAATGTTGCTCATTCTACCTCATTCCAAAGGGAAGGTTTAATTAAATGTGACTCTACTTTATCACTCAGATTTAGGCCTCCTAGGTAGCAATTTGCAAAGTCATGACCAGTTATTGTTTCACTTCAACCCAGAATTCAACAAAACATTTGACATATACAATAGGCCCAGCGTTTTCCAAGCTCTGGTTGATTTCAAAACGGAATGATATTTAGAGGTTTTTAATTGAGTTTTGGGGTTTTTCAAAGCAAACTGATGTCAACATTGGAAGGAATGTATTTTCTGATTTATCTTCTGCTTGGAAAACAGTAAGATCCAACTGACTTAGTCTGGCTTTAATGCCAGTTTGTCCCCCAAAAAAAAAAATGTAATAATTGATATGTTAGATTCACGTCTTCCATCTCAACCCCCAAAGAAAAATCTACATTACAGAATATGACTAAATCAAATCAAACTTTATTTAATTAAAGTGCATTTAAAGATAGATTCCTTAACATAGATGTTTGGTTGAGATGGAGATGTGAATCCAACATATACATTAGTAAAGCGAACTGGAATTAAAGCCAGACAGCGGGTCAGATGGAACTATCCAAGCAGAAGATACATTGGGACTCCCAATCACAGCTTGGAATCGAACCAGGGTGTCTGTAGACACGCCTCTAGCACTGAGATGCAGTGCCTTGGACCGCCGTGATACAGCCTGGAATCGAACCAGAGTGTCTGTAGTGACGGCTCTAGCACTGAGATGTAGTGCCTTAGACCGCTGTGATACAGCCTGGAATCGAACCAGGGTGTCCATAGTGACGCCTCTAGCACTGAGATGCAGTGCCTTAGACCACTGAACCAGGGTGTCTGTAGTAGCGCCTCTAGCACTGAGATGCAGTGCCTTAGACCGCTAAGCCACTCGGGAGCCCTATGTTGGGATTCTCAACTAAAGATAAAAGTTATAGAATGGGACTAAGAAAGTGGGTCAGATGGAACTATCCAAGCAGTAGACACGTCTCCTTTAAATGTTGATATTTGGTTGTGTTGTCCAACCAAACACAACACAATATTACTTTTGTAAGACAGTGAATAGCCTAAAGTACTGGCTATCTTACAAACTAATGTAACAATCAAGGCACAAGGCGAGACCCAAATGTAGACACAGAAGGCAGATGGTTGGAGTCTTACAATGTTTATTAATCCAAAGGGGTAGGCAAGAGAGATGGTCGCGGACAGGCAAAAGGTCAAAAACCAGATCAGAGTCCAGGAGGTACAGAGTGGCAGACAAGCTCGTGGTCAAGGCAGGCAGAAAGGTTAGGCAGGCGGATACAGAGTCTAGAAACAGGCAAGAGTCAAAACAGGGAGGACTAGAAAAAGAGAAGCAGGAGAATGGGAAAAAACGCTGCTAGCATTACAAGGCGAACTGGCACAGAGAGACAAGAAACACAGGGATAAATACACTGGCACAGAGAGACAAGAAACACAGGGATAAATACACTGGCATAGAGACAGGAAACACAGGGATAAATACACTGGCACAGAGAGACAGGAAACACAGGGATAAATACACTGGCACAGAGAGACAGGAAACACAGGGATAAATACACTGGCAAAGAGAGACAGGAAACACAGGGATTAATACACTGGCACAGAGAGACAGGAAACACAGGGATAAATACACTGGCACAGAAAGACAGGAAAAACAGGAATAAATACACTGGCACAGAGAGACAGGATACACAGGGATAAATACACTGGCACGGAGAGACAGGAAACACAGGGATAAATACTCTGGCACAGAGAGACAGGAAACACAGGGATAAATACACTGGCACAGAGAGACAGTAAACACAGGGATAAATACACTGGCACAGAGAGACAGGAAACACAGGGATAAATACACTGGCACCGAGAGACAGGAAACACAGGGATAAATACACTGGCACAGAGAGACAGGAAACACAGGGATAAATACACTGGCACAGAGAGACAGGAAACACAGGGATAAATACACTGGCACAGAGAGACAGTAAACACAGGGATAAATACACTGGCACAGAGAGACAGGAAACACAGGGATAAATACACTGGCACCGAGAGACAGGAAACACAGGGATAAATACACTGGCACAGAGAGACAGTAAACACAGGGATAAATACACTGGCACAGAGAGACAGGATGCACAGGGATAAATACACTGGCACAGGGAGACAGGAAACACAGGGATAAATACACTGGCACAGAGAGACAGGAAACACAGATATAAATACACTGGCACAGAGAGACAGGATACACAGGGATAAATACACTGGGGAAAATATGCGACACCTGGAGAGGGTGGAGACAATCACAAGGACAGGTGAAACAGATCAGGGCGTGACAGTAACATTCAACCTGAAAATGAGTAACACATCCCATTGCTTAATTTGAAAGTTTCTGTAACTATGAAGGTCTTCCAATGTAGTCATAGAAAGCGGGCATGTTCTAGATCGCCTTCACAGGTCGTCGGAGAGGAGAGAGGGGGAGATGAGAGGGGAGGAGGAGAGGAGGGAGGAGGAGTGGAGAGGAGGAGATGAGAGGAGGGAGGGAGGAGGAGGAGAGGAGGGAGGAGGAGAGGAGGAGATGAGAGAGGAGGAGATGAGAGGGGAGGAGGAGAGGAGGAGATGAGAGAGGGGGAGAGGAGGAGATTAGAGAGGAGGAGCGGAGGAGATGAGAGAGGAGGAGAGGAGGAGATGAGAAAGGAGGAGATGAGAGAGGAGGAGCGGAGGAGATGAGAGAGGAGGAGCGGAGGAGATGAGAGAGGAGGAGAGGAGATGAGAAAGGAGGAGATGAGAGAGGAGGAGAGGAGGAGAGGATAGAAGAGGAGAGGAGGAGATGAGACGGGGATGAAAAAGACAAGCAGAGTAGGGAAAGAGAGAGAGACTGAGTAAATGGGGAGGAGAGAGGGAGAGTGAAAGAGAGAGAGAGAGGGGGAGGAGAGAGGTGGAAAGAGAGAGAGAGCAAGAAAGCGAGGGAGAGAGAGCCGCATAGGTGTGTCTGGCAGTGTTCTACACAGTAACAGAGTCAAAATGTGACAGACCAGGTCACCTTTAGTCAGATGGACACACACACACACACAGGTCACCTTTTCTCAGTGGTAATGTTCACCTGTCCACGGCCATCTGGTCACTTCAGAACATTCCTGTCAAAACAAAGCAACCTACTCTACCTCCATCCCTCTTCACCCTCCTCTTGCCTTCCTTTTCATCCTCCTCTTCCTCACGGTCTGTCGGGCTAACCATGTGAGTCTGCTCATGCGTGTGCACGTGCGTGCGTGTGTGTGCTCGTGTGTGTGCGTGTGTGTGTGTGTGTGTGGTGTCTGTGTGACCTAATGTGTGATGGCAGAGCGCGGGCCTCCTTGGTGCTGACAGGACAAACATTTCACCTCTCTCCTCCCCTCCCCTCCTCCCTCTCTCCTCCCCTCCCCCTCCTCCCTCTCTCCCTTCCTTCTCTCCTCTCTCCCTTCCATCTCTCTTCTCCTCTCCTCCCTTCTACTCTCTCCCCCTCCTCCCCTCTCTCCCTTCCTTCTCTACTCTCTCCCTTCCATCTCTCTTCTCCTCTCCTCCCCTCCTCCCCTCTCCTCTCTCCCCCTCCTCCCATCTCTCCATTCCTTCTCTCCTCCCTCCCTTCCTTCTCTCCTCTACCTTCTATCCTCTCCTCTCCTCTCCTCTCCTCTCCTCTACTCCAGCTATATTAGAGTATGCCTATATAAATGATCTCAGAAGCCCAGTAATGTTAAACATAGAGAAAGACAGAAAGCGTCCCAAATGCAAAGATATTCCCTGTGTAGTGTACTACTTTTGACAGGAGCTTTATTGGCCTTGGTCAAAAGTAGTGCACTTAGTAGGGCATATGGTGCCATTTGGGATGCAGTCAGACTCACCAACAGTGCCGACATCAAACGAGCCATTATCGTAAAACTACAGTATTTATGCACTGTGAGAATTAAAGTTCATTAGCTAAATTAGACTTGACTGTTTCTGTCTGTTCCCGCTGACATGCCGGGGAGACAAACTGACAGTAGAAAAAGCGGTTTCAGTTTGTTTAATACGTCCGTCCCTCCAGGATTCCGTAATTCTGTCATCGCAGCATTTTCTTTGTTGTTGATAAATTAACAATTCCCTGCAGTGTGAACTTAGAAAGACTGAAAACCACATGATTGTGTAATGAAACCATGTCAAGAAGTGGACCTAACCTGAGATCTGGTGTCTGGAGGATGTTGGAATATAAAACCCAATGTAATATAAATCCCATTGTAAATTAAACCATAATGTAATATAAATCCCAATGTAATTTAAACCCAATGTAAATTAAACCCCAATGTAATATAAACCCAATGTAAATTAAACCATAATGTAATATAAACACAATGTAATATAAACCCCAACGTAAATTAAACCATAATGTAATATAAATCCCAATGTAATTTAAACCCAATGTAAATTAAACCCCAATGTAATATAAACCCAATGTAAATTAAACCATAATGTAATATAAATCCCAATGTAATTTAAACCCAATGTAAATTAAACCCCAATGTAATATAAACCCCAACGTAAATTAAACCATAATGTAATATAAATCCCAATGTAATTTAAACCCAATGTAAATTAAACCCCAATGTAATATAAACACAATGTAAATTAAACCATAATGTAATATAAACCCAATGTAATATAAACCCAATGTAATATCAAACCAAATGTAATATAAACCATAATGTAATATAAACCCAATGTAATATAAACTCAATGTAATATAAAACCAAATGTAATATAAACCCAATGTAATATAAAACCAAATGTAATATAAACCATAATGTAATATAAAACATAATGTAATATAAACCCAATGTAATATAAAACCAAATGTAATATAAACCATAATGTAATATAAACCCAATGTAATATAAACCCAATGTAATATAAAACCAAATGTAATATAAACGTCTCAGGATGTGTTTCAGTAATCCAGCAGTGTTAAGGTTTCTTCTCTTTCAAGTTGGTGGCAGCTCAGTTGTCGCTGGTTTTGGCGTTACAAAGCACTTCATTTTAACAGTGTTCATATTACGGAAGGACCACGTCAAACCAATCACCGCTCTATATTCCTGCATGGAAACAGTCGAATCGTCACAGTACTTTTCTCATTAAACTGACCCATCACCCCGCAGTACAAAAAGACAGCTCGCAATTTCAACCAATCACTGCACATTTATCGACTAATATGGTTAAATCATGCCACACGTGCGTGAGTGAGTGCGTGCGTGTGTGAGTGAGTGCATGTGTGAGTGTTTGTGTGTGTGTCTGAGTGCTTGAGTGTGTGAGTGTGTGAGTGCGGCCGTGTGTGTGTGTGTGTGTGTGTGTGTGTGTGTGTGTGTGTGTGTGTGTGTGTGAGTGTGAGTGTGTGTGTGTGTGTGTGTGTGTGTGTGTGTGAGTGTGAGTGTGTGTGTGTGTGTGTGTGTGTGTGTGTGTGTGTGTGTGTGTGTGTGTGTGTGCTTGAGTGAGTGCATATGTGAGTGCGTCCTTGTGTGCGTGTGTGTGTAGTGATTAATAGCCAGTGTGTGTCTGTCAGGTGCCACCCCTCTGTGCCTGGCGGCAGACTGAGGTGACAGATGAGAGGGAGGCTGCCCACCTTTACCATCCTGGAACCAGTCCCAGACACACACACACACACACACACACACACACACACACACACACACACACACACACACACACACACACACAGGTACACACACAAACACACACACACACACACATGTACACACACCCACGTACACACACACACGTACACAAACAGACGCACACACACACCCCACACAAACACATACACACACTCACACACACACATACACACACATGTACAAACACACACACACACACACACATTCTCCATCACTTCCTCCAGTGTCCCCATGTCGATCAAAGCCCACCGAGTGTGTGTGTGTGTGTGTGTGTGTGATGTCAAACCCCTCTACACTCAGCTACAGAGAATTGTCCTTCCTGAAGAAAATCTGTTAGGATAGAGAGGGGTAGAATATCTGTTAGGATAGAGAGGGGTAGGATATCTGTTAGGATAGAGAGGGGTAGAATATCTATTAGGATGGAGAGGGGTAGAATATCTGTTAGGATGGAGAGGGGTAGAATATCTGTTAGGATGGAGAGGGGTAGAATATCTGTTAGGATGGAGAGGGGTAGAATATCTGTTAGGATAGAGAGGGGTAGAATATCTGTTAGGATAGAGAGGGGTAGAATATCTGTTAGGATGGAGAGGGGTAGAATATCTGTTAGGATAGAGAGGGGTAGAATATCTGTTAGGATAGAGAGGGGTAGAATATCTATTAGGATGGAGAGGGGTAGAATATCTGTTAGGATGGATAGGGGTAGAATATCTGTTAGGATGGAGAGGGGTAGAATATCTGTTAGGATGGAGAGGGGTAGGAATATCTGTTAGGATAGAGAGGGGTAGAATATCTGTTAGGATAGAGAGGGTAGAATATCTGTTAGGATGGAGAAGGGTAGAATATCTGTTAGGATGGAGAGGGTAGGAATATCTGTTAGGATAGAGAGGGGTAGAATATCTGTAAGGATAGAGAGGGTAGAATATCTGTAAGGATGGAGAGGGGTAGAATATCTGTTAGGATGAGAGAGGGTAGAACATCTGTTAGGATGGAGAGGGGTAGAATATCTGTTAGGATGGAGAGGGGTAGAATATCTGTTAGGATGGAGAGGGGTAGAATATCTGTTAGGATGGAGAGGGGTAGAATATCTGTTAGGATAGAGAGGGGTAGAATATCTATTAGGGCCCAGGAGAGGGTAGAATATCTGTTAGGATGGAGAGGGGGTAGAATATCTGTTAGGATAGAGAGGGGTAGAACATCTGTTAGGATGGAGAGGGGTAGAATATCTGTTAGGATGGAGAGGGGTAGAATATCTGTTAGGATAGAGAGGGGTAGAATATATGTTAGGATAGAGAGGGGTAGAATATCTGTTAGGATAGAGAGGGGTAGAATATCTGTTAGGATAGAGAGGGGTAGAATATCTGTTAGGATAGAGAGGGGTAGGATATCTGTTAGGATAGAGAGGGTAGAATATCTATTAGGATGGAGAGGGTAGAATATCTGTTAGGATGGAGAGGGTAGAATATCTGTTAGGATAGAGAGGGGTAGAATATCTGTTAGGATAGAGAGGGTAGAATATCTGTTAGGATAGAGAGAGGGTAGAATATCTGTTAGGATAGAGAGGGGTAGAATATCTGTTAGGATAGAGAGGGGTAGAATATCTGTTAGGATAGAGAGGGGTAGAATATCTATTAGGATGGAGAGGGGTAGAATATCTGTTAGGATGGAGAGGGGTAGAATATCTGTTAGGATGGAGAGGGGTAGAATATCTGTTAGGATAGAGAGGGGTAGGATATCTGTTAGGATAGAGAGGGGTAGAATATCTATTAGGATGGAGAGGGGTAGAATATCTGTTAGGATGGAGAGGGGTAGAATATCTGTTAGGATAGAGAGGGGTAGAATATCTGTTAGGATAGAGAGGGGTAGAATGACTCCCACTGAACGTTCTATTCAATGTCAATTGGCACTGATGGAAGAATTCCTAGTTTTGACCTAGTTCATAGTTTTGAGATCGTTTAAAACTTATTATTTTTAACAAAATATTGCACCACATTTTCATGACAGTGTAGTTTGATGTATCTGATGGTTACATATGTTTCTCAAACAAGAAACGATAACTATAGCTACTTATAACACAACCAATCTGGCTGAACAGGTGGTGTCGAGAGAGACAGAGAGAGAGAGAGACAGAGAGAGAGAGAGAGAAAGAGAGAGGTAGAGAGAGAGAGAGAGACAGAGAGACAGAGAGAGAGAGAGAGAGAGAGAGGTAGAGAGAGAGAGAGAGAGAGAGAGAGAGAGAGAGATGGAGACAGGGAGAGGGACAGTGTTCTAAAGATGACAGTGTTCCACCTTCTGGAATGTTTGTCCTATTTAGCATGTCTTCTGGAGTCCTGTCAGGTGTTTTCAGATTCCAAAACTTTTCAATCATCTTCCTCCTTCTCTTCTTCCTCTTCCTCCTGTTACAACTTTTAATATATGGTAAAAGAGGAAGAGAAATAAAATACTTTCGTCAACTACCACAACTAATTTAGAGACACACAAACAAACGCACACACGGGCACGCACACACTTACAAACAGACAGAGAGAGAGAGGGACACTTGATAGGGGTGTTGGAAATTCTGCGTGTGTGTGTGTGTGTGTCCGTGCGTGTGTGTCCGTGCGTGTCTGTGTGTGAAGTATACAGAGAGCGTGATGGAACTGGATGCCTTAAGGACCACGGCACCGGAAACTTCCACAGAATCAGCGGGTCACCTTTTCTATATGTCACATTCTATATGTCACCTCAGACTGCTGCGTCAGCACAGAGGACACACACACACACACACACACACACACACACACGCATACACACACACACACACACACACAGAGAGAGAGAGATAAGACTACGATATAGACCAGACAGGTACTGTAGGAAGGATGGTGATATAGACCAGACAGGTACTGTAGGAAGGATGGTGATATATACCAGACACGTACTGTAGGAAGGATGGTGATATAGACCAGACAGGTACTGTAGGAAGGATGGTGTTGTAGACCAGACAGGTGCTGTAGGAAGGATGGTGTTATAGACCAGACAGGTACTGTAGGAAGGATGGTGATATAGACCAGACAGGTGCTGTAGGAAGGATGGTGTTGTAGACCAGACAGGTACTGTAGGAAGGATGGTGATATAGACCAGACAGGTACTGTAGGAAGGATGGTGTTATAGACCAGACAGGTACTGTAGGAAGGATGGTGATATAGACCAGACAGGTACTGTAGGAAGGATGGTGTTATAGACCAGACAGGTACTGTAGGAAGGATGGTGTTATAGACCAGACAGGTACTGTAGGAAGGATGGTGTTATAGACCAGACAGGTACTGTAGGAAGGATGGTGTTATAGACCAGACAGGTCCTGTAGGAAGGATGGTGTTATAGACCAGACAGGTACTGTAGGAAGGATGGTGATATAGACCAGACAGGTACTGTAGGAAGGATGGTGTTATAGACCAGACAGGTACTGTAGGAAGGATGATGTTGTAGACCAGACAGGTACTGTAGGAAGGATGGTGATATAGACCAGACAGGTACTGTAGGAAGGATGGTGTTATAGACCAGACAGGTACTGTAGGAAGGATGGTGTTATAGACCAGACAGGTACTGTAGGAAGGATGGTGTTATAGACCAGACAGGTACTGTAGGAAGGATGGTGTTATAGACCAGACAGGTACTGTAGGAAGGATGGTGTTATAGACCAGACAGGTACTGTAGGAAGGATGGTGATATAGACCAGACAGGTACTGTAGGAAGGATGGTGATATAGACCAGACAGGTACTGTAGGAAGGATGGTGTTATAGACCAGACAGGTACTGTAGGAAGGATGGTGATATAGACCAGACAGGTACTCTAGGAAGGATGGTGATATAGACCAGACAGGTACTGTAGGAAGGATGGTGTTGTAGACCAGACAGGTACTGTAGGAAGGATGGTGTTATAGACCAGACAGGTACTGTAGGAAGGATGGTGTTATAGACCAGACAGGTACTGTAGGAAGGATGGTGATATAGACCAGACAGGTACTGTAGGAAGGATGGTGATATAGACCAGACAGGTACTGTAGGAAGGATGGTGTTGTAGACCAGACAGGTGCTGTAGGAAGGATGGTGTTATAGACCAGACAGGTACTGTAGGAAGGATGGTGATATAGACCAGACAGGTACTGTAGGAAGGATGGTGATATAGACCAGACAGGTACTGTAGGAAGGATGGTGATATAGACCAGACAGGTACTGTAGGAAGGATGGTGTTATAGACCAGACAGGTACTGTAGGAAGGATGGTGATATAGACCAGACAGGTACTGTAGGAAGGATGGTGATATAGACCAGACAGGTACTGTAGGAAGGATGGTGATATAGACCAGACAGGTACTGTAGGAAGGATGGTGATATAGACCAGACAGGTACTGTAGGAAGGATGGTGATATAGACCAGACAGGTACTGTAGGAAGGATGGTGATATAGACCAGACAGGTACTGTAGGGAAGGATGGTGTTATAGACCAGACAGGTACTGTAGGAAGGATGGTGTTATAGACCAGACAGGTACTGTAGGAAGGATGGTGTTGTAGACCAGACAGGTACTGTAGGAAGGATGGTGATATAGACCGAACCCAGGTACTGTAGGAAGGATGGTGATATAGACCAGACAGGTACTGTAGGAAGGATGGTGTTATAGACCAGACAGGTACTGTAGGGAAGGATGGTGTTATAGACCAGACAGGTACTGTAGGAAGGATGGTGTTATAGACCAGACAGGTACTGTAGGAAGGATGGTGTTATAGACCAGACAGGTACTGTAGGAAGGATGGTGATATAGACCAGACAGGTACTGTAGGAAGGATGGTGATATAGACCAGACAGGTACTGTAGGAAGGATGGTGATATAGACCAGACAGGTGCTGTAGGAAGGATGGTGTTATAGACCAGACAGGTACTGTAGGAAGGATGGTGATATAGACCAGACAGGTACTGTAGGAAGGATGGTGTTGTAGACCAGACAGGTACTGTAGGAAGGATGGTGTTATAGACCAGACAGGTACTGTAGGAAGGATGGTGTTATAGACCAGACAGGTACTGTAGGAAGGATGGTGTTATGGACCAGACAGGTACTGTAGGAAGGATGGTGATGTACTGTTATACAGCAGTTATACTACTGTTGGTCTCTCTAGGACATGACTGGGACATGACTACTGTGGGTCTCTCCAGGACATGACTGGGACATGACTACTGTAGATCTCTCTAGGACATGACTGGGACATGACTACTGTAGGTTTCTCCAGGACATGACTGGGACATGACTAATGTAGGTCTCTCTAGGACATGACTGGGACATGACTACTGTAGGTTTCTCCAGGACATGACTGGGACATGACTACTGTAGATCTCTCTAGGACATGACTGGGACATGACTACTGTAGGTTTCTCTAGGACATGACTGGGACATGACTACTGTAGGTCTCTAGGATATGACTGGGACATGACTACTGTAGATCTCTCTAGGACATGACTGGGACATGACTACTGTAGGTTTCTCTAGGACATGACTGGGACATGACTACTGTAGGTTTCTCTAGGACATGACTGGGACATGACTACTGTGGTTAGATTTCTCTAGGACATGAACTGGGACATGACTACTGTAGGTTTCTCCAGGACATGACTGGGACATGACTACTGTAGATCTCTCTAGGACATGACTGGGACACTTGACTACTGTAGGTTTCTCTAGGACATGACTGGGACATGACTACTGTAGGTCTCTCTAGGATATGACTGGGACATGACTACTGTAGGTCTCTCTAGGACATGACTGGGACATGACTACTGTAGATCTCTCTAGGACATGACTGGGACATGACTACTGTAGGTCTCTCTAGAGACATGACTGGGTCATGACTACTGTAGGTCTCTCTAGGACATGACTGGGACATGACTACTGTAGGTCTCTCTAGGACATGACTGGGACATGACTACTGTAGGTCTCTCTAGGATATGACTGGGACATGACTACTGTAGGTCTCTCTAGGACATGACTGGGACATGACTACTGTAGGTCTCTCTAGGACATGACTGGGACATGACTACTGTAGATCTCTCTAGGACATTACCTTCTAACAGCTGATCATTATACTGTAGTTTTTTGGACATGATCTTCTGTCTCTGTCTCTGTCTCTGTCTCTGTCTCTGTCTCTGTCTCTGTCTCTGTCTCTCTGTCTCTGTCTCTGTCTCTCTGTCTCTGTCTCTGTCTCTGTCTCTCTGTCTCTGTCTCTGTCTCTCTGTCTCTCTCTCTCTCTCTCTCTCTCTCTCTCTCTCTCACCCCATTATACAGAGGGTCACTTTTCCAGCTGGTTAACTTAAGATACATCAGGTGACTGAGTTATGGCATAGCCAATGTGTGTGTGTGTGTGTACGCAATTGCATGTGTGGACAACAGCTCCATTTGTTTCCCTGATGTCATCCTCCAGTAAGGCAGTGTTAATGATGAAGGGGTGGGTGGCATTTAGTCATTAGCACACACACACAAACACACCACACAAAGTGCAGGACAGTGTTTTGGTATAATTGGTTTGTAATCCGTATGGTCCTATAACGGCCTATCTTCTTTGTTCAGGCTTGATTGGAAGGATTACGAGGATGTGATGTGCCGATTATTCGTCTGTATCACTACTCCCACAATGACACCTGCTGCTTGTCACCAGCTCGCCAAGGTTAACGGTCCTCTAATCAGGGATCAATTAGGATGACATCGGGTGGGGGTGGTGGGGGGTTAGTGAGTGTGCAGGACCAGTACATTAACGAGGACCAAGCTTCACAGGACCTCTATAGCAGGCGGTGTCAGGAGGAAGGCCCTAAAAATGCCTTCCTAAAAGACTCCAGCCACCCCAGTCATAGACTGTTCTCTCTGCTACCGCCACGACAAGCGGTACCGGGCACCAAGTCTAGATCCAAGAGGCTTCTAAACAGCTTCTACCCCCAAGCTATAAGACTCATGAACAGCTAATCAAAGGACTACCCAAGGTCCTCTTTTACACTGCTGCTAACCTTACAGTGAAATGCTGAATACAACAGGGTGTAGACCTTACAGTGAAATGCTGAATACAGCAGGTGTAGACCTTACAGTGAAATGCTGAATACAACAGGTGTAGACCTTACAGTGAAATGCTGAATACAACAGGTGTAGACCTTACAGTGAAATACTGAATACAACAGGTGTAGACCTTACAGTGAATGCTGACTACAACAGGAGTGTAGACCTTACAGTGAAATGCTGAATACAACAGGGTGTAGACCTTACAGTGAAATGCTGAATACAACAGGTGTAGACCTTACAGTGAAATGGTGAATACAACAGGTGTAGACCTTACAGTCAAATGCTGAATACAACAGGGTGTAGACCTTACAGTGAAATGCTGAATACAACAGGGTGTAGACCTTACAGTGAAATGCTGAATACAACAGCGGTAGACCTTACAGTGAAATGCTTAATACAACAGGTGTAAACCTTACAGTGAAATGCTGAATACAACAGGTGTAGACCTTACAGTGAAATGCTGAATACAACAGGTGTAGACCTTACAGTGAAATCCTGAATACAACAGGTGTAGACCTTACAGTGAAATGCTGAATACAACAGGTGTAGACCTTACAGTGAAATGCTGAATACAACAGGTGTAGACCTTACAGTGAAATGCTGACTACAACAGGGTGTAGACCTTACAGTGAAATGCTGAATACAACAGGTGTAGACCTTACAGTGAAATGCTGAATACAACAGGGTTGTGAGACCTTACAGTGAGAATGCTGAATACAACAGAGGTGCTTAGACCTTACAGTGGTGAAATGCTGAATATAACGTTATGGTGTAGACCTTACAGTGAAATGCTGAATACAACAGGTGTAAAGACCTTACACAGTGAAATGCTGACTACAACAGGGTGCCAGAACTTACAGTTTGAAATGGTGAATACAACTTAGGTGTAGACCACTTACAGGTATGAAATGCTGAATACAACAGGTGTAGACCTTACAGTGAAATGCTGAATACTTAACAGGTGTAGACCTTACAGTGAAATGCTGAATACAAACAGGTGTAGACCTTGCAGTGTAAATCCTGAATCACAACAGGTGTAGACCATACAGTGAAATCCTGAATGCACAACAGGTGTAGACCTTACAGTGAAATGCTGAGTACAGAGTCAATGTGGAGACTATATACCCAGAATTACAGTACAGAGTCAATGTGGAGGCTATATACAGGGAGTACGGTACAGAGTCAATGTGGAGACTATATACAGAAATTACCGGTACAGAGTCAATGTGGAGGCTATATACAGGGGAGTACCAGTGCAAGAGTCAATGAGAGACTATATACAGGGAGTACCGGTACAGAGTCAATGTGGAGGCTATATACAGGGAGTACCGGTACAGAGTCAATGTGGAGACAGCCTTTTATATACAGGGGGTACCGGTACAGAGTCAATGTGGAGGCTATATACAGGGGGTACCAGTACAGAGTCAATGTGGAGAGATATATACAGGGAGAGTTACCAGTACAGAGTCAATGTGGAGGCTATATACAGAGGGTACCGGTACAGAGTCAATGTGGAGGCTATATACATGGGGTACTGGTACAGAGTGAATTTGGAGGCTATATATACAGAAATTGCAGTACAGAGGCAATGTGGAGAGCTATATACAGGGAGTACCGGTACAGAGTCAATGTGGAGGCTATATACAGAGAATTGCAGTACAGAGTCAATGTGGAGGCTATATACATGGGGTACTGGTACAGAGTGAATTTGGAGGCTATATACAGGAGGTACCCAGTACAGAGGCAATGTGGAGGCTATATACAGGGTACAGGTACAAGAGTCAATGTGGAGAGCTATATACAGGGAGTACCGGTACAGAGTCACTGTGGAGAGGCTATATACAGGAGAGTACAGGTACAGAGTCAATGTGGAGGCTATATACATGGGGTACTGGTACAGAGTATGAATTTGGAGGCTATATACAGGGGTACCGAGTACATTTGAGTCAATGTGGAGGCTATACACAGGGAATTGCAGTACAGGAAGTCAATGTGGAGGCTATATACAGGGTACCAGTACAGAGTCCAATGTGGAGGCTATATACAGGGGAATGCAGTACAGAGTCAATGTGGAGGAGCTATATACAGGGGGAGTGCAGTACAGAGTCAATGTGGAGAGCTATATGCAGGGAGTGACCGGTACAGAGGCAATGTGGAGGCTATATACGAGAGTACCGGTACAGAGTCAATGTGGAGGCTATATACAGGGGTACGTACATTTGGGAGTCACTGTGGAGGCTATATACAGAGAGGTACCGGTACAGAGTCAATGTGGAGGCTATGCATACATGGGGTACTGGTACAGAGTGAATTTGGAGGCTATATACAGGGAATTACGGTACAGAAGTCAATGTGGAGAGCTATACACAGGGAGTACACGGTACAGAGTCAATGTGGAGGCTATATACAGGGAGTACCAGTACAGAGTCAATGTGGAGGCTATATACAGGGTGTACCGGTACAGAGTCAATGTGGAGGCTATATACAGGGGGAGTACCGGTACAGAGTCAATGTGGAGGCTATATACAGAGTTGCAGTACAGAGTCAATGTGGAGGCTATATACAGGGAGTACAGTACCAGAGTCAATGTGGAGGCTATATACAGGGAGTGCAGTACAAGAGTCAATGTGGAGACTACTATGCAGGAGTACCGGTACAGAGTCAATGTGGAGGCCCATATGCAGGGTACCAGT